>KQ965739.1:164655-320380 GCA_001574975.1 Gonapodya prolifera JEL478
ATCTAAATACATGACCACAGTAGTGGCACAGCACTTAACACCTCACACTATATATACCATGTCAATGGATGTCACCTGAGGCTATGGTGACAGTGGATCCTCTTTACAAGGATGGACAAATTCTTTACCCATATGCCTGACACCCCCTGTTCCTCCTTGTATTCTAGGATGTAATCTGGAGACATCAAGTGCTTGATTTGTCTACCATCTTTCTGAAAAAGAACCCCGGCAACAAGACAATGGATGGTATTAAGCTATGCAACATTTTGCTTGGTGGTGGGAGAGAGTCTACAGAACTTCTCAAGCATATGGCTCCTTATCAGGCCAATGTGACCAGTTCAAATTAGTACTGGTGAGCTGCGTTGTGACTTCTTTCTTTGTCATGCGCCTCATGCTTCCCCTCTGCTGCAGGTACCAGCAGTGTCAAAACCTTCAAGCTGCAATGGCACAGTAGAGCGCCACTGCCTTTGTCACATTCATGTTTGCCAACTTCCATCTGTTTGAACTCCACTGTCTGGTGGTTTCTTGGTTGATGTGATAGTGTCCAGAAGGCACTGGATAATCCTCATCTGTGGGACTGGTTCTTCACTGAGGTGTTTAAGCTCCTTTTGAAGCACATCATTGTTCCTGTTCTTGGAGCCAATTGGTACTGGGCATGGTACAAGTACCAAGTATGCACTGCAATTCATGTCCATGGGGACTACGGCTTGAACAATGATCCTGGTTTGCATGGGCTGGTCCAGCAAACCTATCAGGGATGCATGGCCATTGCAAGCCTCCAGGAGCATTGACTTGAAGTGACTGCCCTTCATGATGAGTACATGAACAAGCTCCTTTGGCACAAGCAGGAAGGTGAGGAGGCTGCCAAATGGGTGGTGTCCTTTTGTGATACACTTGTGACAGCCTGGAACCCTGAACCTCCTTGCCCTGGTGTACCTGACCCACACCCATGTGCAATTGGCGCAGAGGTGGACAAGGACGGGCACTATGTTCTCCTTATTATTGCTGTTCAGAGACATGTCTGCTGGAAAGATGGATACTGTGGGGATCCATGTCGCTTTGGATTTGAGAAGACTCTCTTATCAGAGATGCAGATTATTTTTGAAGAGTTTTCTGGTGGCATGGTGAAGGCCAAGATCCAGTTGAAAAGGCAAGGAGTCAACTTGGATCTGTTCTGACAGCTCTTGCAAAAACTTTTCTGCAAGTGACTCTACCAGACCCAACCTGAAGTGAGTTTCTCTGCTTGACTGAACAGCATGACATTGGCAAGGCTTAAGCATTGAGGCTCATAGTGGTGCCCTCACTGCTACTGACTTGACTTTCACTAGGGTAAATGTGTCACTGGATAGTGTTGGTTTCCAGAGACTTGCTGATGGGGAAATTGAGCACCAGACATCCTTTGCCTGACGAAAGGATTCCGAGCTTGGAGAACTCTATCCTGGGTTCCAGCTAAGTCAGCCATCGCTTTTCATGTTTGTTAAGGTGTTCTAAGTGGTCAAGAATGCCTTGCACCTGAACAATGACTTTGAGAAGGTTACACCTGTTCTCTTTGCACAACTCTGCATCTGACTGGCAGAAGCATGTGTAGTTCTGCTGCAATTCCTTTCTTAAGGGTGCACCGTGTATGGTGGAAGAGCTCCCAGCAATTGAAGAAGGGGATGCTGTTGTTACAATGTGGGAGCAGTTTGTTCAATTGGGATTGTCTGATGCCCTCTTTGTGTTCAAGGATAGTTGCGTCTAACAGGACAGCATCCAAAAGGCACAGGAGTGTGGGGAGCATCTGGTGCCTGATGGCTTTGACCAAGTTGCCCAGAGGGAGGGCTGGATGGAGCTTGCCAAAATGGGACCAGCATTCGACACTGACAATATCTATCTGCTTGGGGATGGCCTGTGCATGGATGAGATACATGACTGGATCATGTTGTGTGCTCACAGTGCACTAATGAGCAACTTGGCCTAGCAACAGGTTTTTAGGAAGCTGCAAAGCGATCTGAGGCTGGGCAGGCTCTGGTGCAGGGGGCAGTGCCTGAGGTCACACAACAACAGCTGAACCTGTCCCAGCAATTGGCTTTTGACGTTGTGGAACATTTCAGGGAGAAATCTTATCAGCAGCTAATGATCCTTAGCAGCACTGCAGGCACCAGAAAGACTCACACCATTAATGCTATAGCACTTGTGCATCACCACACAGTACTGTTTGAGCTGCCTTCACAGCCAAAACAGCCCTCCTCAATAGTGGTCAAACCCTCCATTCCCTGCTGAAGCTTTCCAGATGAGCCACAAAGTTCAAGAGCCTGTCAAGTGTTATGCTCAAGGGGTTGCAGGAGAGTTTTCCCAATGTCAAGACACTGATCATAGATGCACCCTTCACACCCCTCAAGTCTCATCTTCCAAACCAGTAATGTTCACCTTCAAGAGTTGTACTTATCTGTCACAGTAACGTGGAAGAACCGACCAAGAATCTGGACCATTTCCTTGGGGTTCACAATGCAGCCAGCCCTTGCACATGATTGGAAGGTTGGCTTCCTAATAACAATTATTTGGGCATCAACAACAAGGTTTTTGCACACATACTCCTTTGTGCTCTTCCTCCAATCTGCCCTTTGCTCTTCTGATGGCGTCCACTGCGGCGGGTGCTTTGCATGCTCTTCTGCTTCAAACTACTCCACCACATCCTCAGCATGAGCTGCATCATCCACAGCAAATATTTGGTTCTCTACTGCCATTGTGAACCACTGGAGCTGGCAAAACGTTCTTTTGCAGAGCCACAGGTGGCATTTGGAACAGTGGTTGGCAACAATGGCATTAAATCAATCTTTTTGGACTGCGGTGTTGACGGCATATTCCTCTGGAGTCATTACCTGCAAGCTGTTCTGCAAGAGTGTTGCTAAGTGCTCCTTGTGCGTGCTCTGCAGTTCCTCTGTCACCACTTTCATCCAAGCGCTCTGGCCAGTTCCGGCATCCTTGTCCCCACCAGAGATTTGGAATGGGATCAAATAGATTCAGAACTTTCTGTTTGCATTGATGTGGACCATGGAGCACATGCCATGGATAAAATCTTTCTCTCCTAGAGTGCAGAATGAGAGGATAGCAAGTGAGAAACCAATGGGTTGGCTTAATGTTGGCAGGAAGACATCTGAGGACAAGAAACAGAACAAGACTCATGAAGGTGAGTCAATGGATATTGTTACCCGACCTAGGGTGCTCCATGAGACCTGTGTGCTGCAGGACCATGATGATGTATGAGTATGTGATACATGTGGGGTCTCAGATAGTCTCACCTGCAGGACCATGACACCAAACGTGCAGTCTGTCCTGCAGGTGTGCTTATGTATCACTACTATGGCCTACTGTGGTCACACTCGCCTATTGCTGCGCCACACTCGCCCACTGCTGTGGCCACATGTGTGGCTGTCCCCAGCTGGCTGGGTGACAGATATGATGTGGCGGCCCAACATCATTAGTTGGACTGCATCTAAACTTCCCACATTGGCCCATTCTGGTATCTTGTCAAGGTAGCAGACACCCTTGCCAGAGATGTGCTGGTGGCCCTCAAACACAATCTGGGTGACAGAAGTTCCAGGTCCAAAATTGATCTTGCATGCAGCATATCCAAAGATGTTAAGCCTTCTTGCTGGTCAGGCATTGCAAACTCTAGTTCAACATGCAGATGTCACACTGACATCCACTAACGTGAAGTATATAGTGTAGTATGAGTGTTGGGTATTAGCTGCTGTGCCACTACTGTGGCCGCGGGTTAGATGTGCACACCTGCAGGACGTGCCTACTACACAACCTAGGTGAGCTGCACGAGCCTGTAAACTGCAGGAACGTGTAAATGTGATCAAATATACATAACAAGTTGTAATGTGCATGGAACTCACCTGCAGGAATGTGATGCCAAACTTAGGGCACGTCCTGCAGGTGTGCACATCTAAACCCGCGGCCACAGTAGTGGCACAGCAGCTAATACCCAACACTCATACTACACTATATACTCCACGTTAGTGTCGTTAGTGGATGTCAGTGTGACAGTGCCCTAAGTTTGGCATCACGTTCCTGCAGGTGAGTTCTATGCACATTACGTCTTGCTATGTACATCTGATCATATATACATGTTCCTGCAGATTACAGGCTTGTGCAGCTCACCTAGGTTGTGTAGCAGCATAGATGTGCAGAGTGTAGCTATGAAGGGATAATAAACCATAGAAGCAATTTTTTGTCAGCTTCAACAAGTGAGCACAGAAAACATGAAACACTGCAGAAAAGGAGAGAGGATACCCACAATGACCTTCATCAGCTGCTACAGAGGGGACATCTACATCCATAGGATTGTCTTGCCCTTGCGCTATCTGTGGTTGATCAGCTACCATCAAGGACTTGTATAATTCAACATCACTGGGATGCAGCTAAAAAGTTTATGCAAATTTGTATTCAATGTTATTGCTGGATTTAATGCCCATATGTTTTACCATTCCTCACACAGAGACTCACTACAAAAAGACTCTTCCAATACCTATCAGTCCCTTCCATGGGATCCAACTTATAACCAGTTACGGCAACTGAACTGGCCTTTTGAGCAGTGCTGGAATCAGGGTTAAAGAATAGAATACAGGCACCATGGCCATCCATTTCAACAAAAAAATGTTGGGTAGAGGTGCTGTTGTTGGGTTGAACGCTCATCCACAAAGCACAAGACCTGGTGCAAAGATCCAGTGGAAGAATCCAATGAAAGGGGTCCAAAATTTAGTGGAAGTGTTTAACATGCCAGTCTTATTAAGAGTTTGTGCAGGATCTGCCATGTAAAGGGGGAAGACAAGCAAACAATGTTTGGTGGCACTCTACCAGCCAGGAAACCTGAATCTGGGAACTCCGATTCTGGGTGGTGTCCCATCCTTGGACTTGCGGTCCATTTGCCATTAGCGTTGCTCTTCAATGTACTCTGCCATCCTCAGCTTGACAAAATCCCCTGAGGGAACTTCTCCACCATCTGTGGAAAGGTTCAATGGATCAATTGGTTCCATAGAGATCTTGCTCGATGGGACCCTCTGCTTCCAAATGTTGACTAAGTCAAGTATATGGCAGTGGACAAAACAATCAACAGTCTCATGTGTGCCCACTGGCAGGATAATCCCAGAGACACCATCTCCAAACTGAAACCTAGTGGATTTATCCTTGGTGAGTGTCAACAATTGAATCCTGACGAGTATATCACACATGGTCGACACAAAGTCACTTCCTGTGTTCTTGACAAACAAAGAATCGATATTTGTGGACATGATGACCACAGCACGTAAGTCCACGATGCCGGCAGCAGGCCAAATGCGTCTTTATCGGACAAGTCGAGTCCAAGGTGCTGCGATGTGGCCCTCAGCCAAGCCAAGCTGCGGGTGAAGGAGTGAAAAGATGACCTTGATGTGTCGGCTTGGGATGTGTGGCGCGAACAATTCTGCCGGTGAAGCCCAGCAAATCGAACAACATCGTGATGGACAAACTGTTCAAGAAGATCGAACAGAAGGTGGAACGCCTGGAGCAGAAAGTGGAGCATAAGCTGGCGGAAAAGATCCCCGACATCTTTGGGAAAAAGGAAGATAGAGTCGATAAGAAGCACTCGCACACCCATCTAGGCTACGATTGCAATAGCCTCCACCCGGGGAGCAATCGTTACGAATCTTTCGCTCCAGAGAGCTCTGGCCTCGCAAAATGGCACGTTGATGGCGCCAGCTACTTCTGGGCTCTGTCGGAGTCGCTCGAAGGTGAGGCATTGAGGTTTTGCTAATAACCCCACTAACTCTCAACGATGACCAAACCACATCCAGAGGCTCGGGAAAGCATCTACATCATGGATTGGTGGCTTAGTCCTGAACTGTATCTGAGACGCCCCCCATCGCAAAACGGGCGATACCGCCTCGACACAATGTTGAAAGCTGCTGCCGAGAGGGGTGTCCAAGTCCGAGTGATGGTCTACAAGGAAGTGCCGCAAGCGCTCACCCTGAACAGTGAACACACGAAGCACGCACTAGAAGCGCTACACCCAAACATCAAGGTCTTCCGGCACCCGGAACATGTCATCACGGGCTCGTCCGTCGTCTCAGAGGTCACAACGGGTATTCACAATGCCTTCACTTTGGCCAGGATGCCAGCAGACCGTCTCAAGATCCTCTTCGGAACCATCAATGACGACGATACGGTACTGTTTAGTGGTTCTCAGAATACAAACGCTATGCTAAATAAACCTCCTCCCGTTTTTCCGTCGTAGGTTCTCTTTTGGGCGCACCATGAAAAGCTCTGCATTATCGACCGGAGAATCGTGTTCATGGGCGGACTTGATGCGTGCTTTGGTCGCTGGGACACAACCAGCCACCCCATCGCCGATTTCCACCCCAACAACCCAAACGACCTAATTTTCCCAGGCCAGGACTACAACAATGCTCGTGTGTACGATTTTGAAGGCGTCGACAAATGGGACCACAACAAACTCGATCGCAGCCTTATTCCGAGAATGGGGTGGAGCGACATCAGCATCAGCATGTCAGGCCCAATCGTCGACAGTCTTCTCGCACACTTTGTGTCCCGCTGGGATTTTATCTACGGCCAGAAGTACAACACTGAAGACGGGAGAAAAAAGTACGCGCCCATTGGAAATGGATCTCAAACTGCGGCAGCCGCCGAAACTCACGGCCACCACGGCAACCTTCTTGAAGAGAGCCGAAGGAAAGCGGCCGAAGCGTTGGGTGGTCTTGAACATCACCTTCGAAAACACGCACCAGCAAGTTTTCCGAACCTCCCCAATTTTATGGGGGACTCTGGGTTGGAGGAGCGCAGAGCAAATATTCGAGGTGCCATGGACATTCAATTGATTCGAAGGTTGGTGATTGCTGCGCAAGTGCAGTTCTTCATTGTGGAATAATACTGCCGCCAACTTATCGGATAGCTCCTGCAACTGGTCTCACGGTCTCTCTCACACCGAGCACTCAATTGCTAATGCTTATATATCGATCATTAACAGTGCTGAGCACTTCATTTACATTGAGAACCAGGTAATGTTGCTCAAACTACCATTCTTGACCAAATATTGACGCCTCCTCATAGTTTTTCATCACTGCCTCGGACGACAAGCAAAGACCCGTGCACAACAAAATCGGTGCCGCACTCGTTTCTCGCATCATTCGCGCCTACAAGAACGGCGAAGATTTCCGCGTCATCGTGATCATGCCTGCTGTCCCTGGATTCGCTGGTGACCTAAAAGCGGATGGTGCCCTCGGCACCCGGGGAATCATGGAGTTCCAGTACAACTCGATTTGCCGCGGAGGGAACTCCATCCTTGAGAAACTTGCCCAGGCCGGTATCACACGGCCAGACAAGTACATTTCATTCTACAACCTTCGCAATTACGACCGCATTAGGAAGCAGCCTGGCAACCCCAGGTTCGACTCTGTCAGCGCAGCCTCCATGACTGGCGGACCCGACCTTAACGCCATCCCGTGGGAGGGAAATCCGGCCGAGGAGCTCGATTCATTCGTGTCGGAGCAGCTGTACATCCACACCAAAGTCTTGATCGCCGACGATCGGCGTGTCATCTGTGGAAGTGCAAACCTCAACGACCGCTCACAGCTCGGAGACCACGACAGTGAGATTGCCGTCGTCATCGAAGACTCGGCGAATCCCGTCAACATCCAAGTTGCTGGGAGATCCTACACCGCAAACCGATTTGCTGCCTCCCTCCGACGCTACCTGTTCCGCAAGCATCTTGGCCTTCTCCCAGACCAAAGGCACGACCTTCCGGATGGAAACTTCCACCCCATAAACCGGGGCTTGAACGAGTACGATTGGGACAGCCCTGCTGATAGACTCGTCGTAGATCCCCTAAGCCCTGAGTTTGATAAGTTGTGGCGTGGCACAGCCAAGACAAACACCGAAGTGTTCAGCAAAGTTTTCCACAACGTGCCAAATGACGCCGTGCGAACATGGAAAGCGTACGAGGACTTCTTCACCAAATACTTCTACTTTCCTGGATCTGAAGAGGAGAAGGATATCACGATCAAGGCTAAAAAGGTGCTGTACGGTCACGTTGTGAAAAGCGAATTCCCGGGTGGCGCGCCAGAAGTGAAGAAGTGGCTAGGTCGCGTGAGAGGCTCGCTGGTGGAGATGCCACTCTGCTTCCTCGCAGACGTGAAAGACATAGCAAAGGAAGGTCTCGCTTTGAACGACCTCACCGATGAGCTGTACACGTGAATGCGCATCGTTTCTTCGGTTTGAGGAGAGAGTCGTGAAGTATCAGAAAAATGTTATTCCCTCCTTCCTCTTTTTTTCTTTTCATTCTCATGTCTATGTGATATGTACACGTAAATGACGATATGTTATTTAGTTGTCCAGTCTAATGATTTGCGTGCTAAGCTGTCCGTCCCTAAGCATCTTTCTTCTCCTTTCCCCGCAACCATTCGCTTGCAGACTGGAAGAATCCATGTTTACCCGAGGGCCCCTCCTTTTCCTCCGTGGCTGATTCGTTACCACCGTTGTCATTGTTCGTCTTTGGTTGCTTGTCAGATGAGGGTTTCTTTGTGCTGGTTTTGGTTGTGCCCGATGGCGCGCTGGTGGAAAACGTTCGGCCTGAGGATGCCGAACTAGAGCCGCTAGCCGTCGCTCGTCCTTTGCTCTTATCATCCGGAGCACCAGAGTCCCCGAGCGCACGTTCATCTTCCGCAATCCACTCCTTCAGCAGCTCTTGCTGCCTCGACGTCAGTCGCTTTGGAACTTGAACCTTCAATGTTACCCATTGATCGCCGCGGTCTCCCATGGCCGAGCGACCAACGATGGGGGCACCTCGTTTGGTAAGTCTCTTCCGGGCCTCCGGTTGTGTTCCGGGCTCAACTTTGAGCTCAACGTCACCGTCCACAGTTGGGATTCGGATCGAGCCGCCGAGGATAGCCGTCGTGAAAGGGAGAGGAACGTCGAGATGGATATCGTTCCCTTCACGACGGAACGTAGGGTGAGGAGAAACCTAAACGAAAATTTCCTCGGGTAGAAGGTTGTCCGCTTACACCATCCGGAATCGGTCATCAACTCACAGTAATCGAAACATACAGGTCTCCGGGGGAACCATTTCCTTGGAGCGGCGCATCGCCTTGGCCAGCTAGCCTCACTTTCATTCCATCATCGATACCTGGATGACCAAGAATCACCGACAATCGCAAAATAACCAATTTCAGTTAGACGAACCAGCAGGTATGCTGACCATTACCGTGCGCTTGTCTCGAACTCGACCGTGTCCCTCACAGCTGGTGCAGCGCGAGTCTTTCGGGATGATTGTTCCCGCGCCTTGACATGTAGGACATTCGGAGACCATTTGAAACCCTCCACGTACAAACACTTTCTGTGAAACGTTCAAAAATCATGCGGCGAGCCGTAATGTGACTATCGCGAATGAGATTCTCACCCGTCCAGTGCCGCCGCATCCTTCACACGCCTTCAATTTCTGCCCAGTTTTGAGACCAGAACCGCTACATGTAGAGCACTTGATGATACTCTGGAAGGTGAGAGGTCGCTGAACACCCTTAATTGCATCCATAAAGCCTATCCTCAGTGCTGCATTGATATCTTCGCCAGCCATGTCCATTCCCATTCCACCGCCTCGACCACCAGCCGCTCCACCCATACCAAACCCGCGAAAGAGTTGCTCAAATAGGTCCGATGTGAATTGTTGACCTCCAGGAAATCCGCCACCGGGGAACCCTCCGGGAAATCCACCTCCGAATCCACCGCCAGACGGATCGCCACCAGGGCCAGAAAATGCTGAATGCCCAAATTGATCGTAAGCCGCTCTCTTTTGTTCGTCGGATAGAATCTAGAGGCGTGAACGGTTAATGTCGTTCTGTGAAAGTATAGCGACAGAACACACCTCATACGCCTCTTGGATCTCAACAAACTTTTCGTGTGCTCCTTCGTCTTTGTTTGTGTCGGGGTGATATTGCTTCGCGAGTGCGTAGTAGGCCTTCTTTATGTCAGAAGCAGCTGCATTCCGTTGGACACCCAAAATCTTTCTCGGTATCTATGAGTCCACTTTGTTCAAAATCTGTGCCGGACGAATTCGTACCTCGTATGCGTCCCGTTTCGGAGCTCTTGTTGGGGCTAAAATCCTAGTCTTTAGCATCACAACAATGATCACTTCGCTGAGCGAATCACTTACCGGTCGAGTGAAACGTTTGCCGATCACTTGGTCGAGCTTCTTCTTTCTGCGGTCTGAATCCCGAGAAACGCTCATGACTGTAACGGGTATCTGAATGTAGTTCCCGTTGCGCGACTCCGGGACTCAGGTGGACGATTGGTCCAGGAAGGGGAAAACAGGCAGATGTAACGCGGCATACGGGAGTGAAAATCCTGGTGGATGCGACCCGCTGGCAAGACTGCATCGGAAATTTTCTCTACACGTCGATTTGCTTCGGTCAGGCACGTCACGAACGAACGAACCTTCAAAAACTATGATTTCATTAAAATGTCGCTAACTTCAATCAACAATCTCAGAACTTCTACGCCTGTCTTTGTGCGACCAGTCTCGACTTGTTCGTCTTTTGTGAGCGCCGTCATTATACTTCATGTTCTCGCTGTCTCCTCGCCCTTCTTCACTGTCACGTTTCCGGTGCGTACGTTTACGGTCATCCCGCCTTTTATCATCGTCCCGTCGCTTTTCATGATGCCGATCGTCGTGCCTATCACGTTTATGACGATCTCGGCTGTCGTCGCGACTTCGACGCTTCCGGTCCCTGCCGTCATGACTACGGTCCCGACTTCTGGTTCGACTCCTGGTTCGCCGTCTCTTGTGATCACGGTCACGGCTTCCTGAGCGGCTGCGCGATCGAGATCTGCTACGACTTCGGCTCAAACTGATCCACTGTTTTCGGAGCTGACGTTTGCGAACTGGGTCACGTCCACGAGAATATTCTACACTCTTGGTTGACTGCAAAATGGAAAGGAACTTCTCTCCATTAGTATTGACAAGTCTCTTGGGTGGCTCAATGGGCGCTTCATCGTCAACAAAAGCATCGCCCCAAGTAATCGGTCCAGCATTCGCATCTGGAGGAGGCTAAAGAAACCAATCGTTGGACAGATAACAAGAAAATTGTTGGATGACAGCTCACTTGGGATCTTCGCTCCGTCGCTCGTGGCTCAGGTGTCTGTTCTTCATCAGGTGTGATTGGCATAATTTCAACATTTTCCGGGTGCTCTGTGGACGGTTTTGTGGTTACACGCAAGTCCCCATTTCTCTTACTTCCTCCAGCTGTGTCGTTCCGGCCTGGGGTATCATTTGTTGAACCCCCTCCACGATTACCCGGCCGTCTGTCAGAAGCGACGTTGTGAGATTGTACCGGCACTTTATTGTTCTCAGAGGGCTCCATACGCTGCGACCCTGCTCGGGACTCTTCGAGAGAACGTTTCGCCTTCTCAGTGGACTTGGATGCTGCTGTTTTTGGCTGTGCCAAAGTCCGCTGCTTCAGCGGGGCTGTTTCGGCAACCTTTGATTCGGCTACATGAACAGGATTGATTTCGGTCTGAGAAAAACTCTGGTGAGGCGCGTTGCGTGAAGGATAACACGAAGCTTCCAATACCTGGGGGACTTCCGAATTCCCAGCATTCCCAACCGCTTCATCAGATTTTTGTTTATCGAGAGCAATATTCACCGCGAGGGAATGTGCATAAGAAGCTGAGCGCAGGAAGAATTACAAAAGCATTTTTGGGAAAGATGTTAAAAATTGAGCGAACCTGCAGAATCTCCCTGCGCGCCAAGGTAACCAAACCATCCATTTGCAGCTGCAACTCCGGCACCTGGATCATATTTCATTCCGTAATATGTATAGACAGCTTCAACGGGATTCTTGCCCTCCTTTTCGGCCTCCTCCATTATCTTTTTGTGAAGAGCAAATTGTCGAGCCGCGACAGCGACGGGGTCTGGTGCAATATGATGACAGTTACAGTGTGAAAAGTGGATCCAGGAGTGTTCAAACCAACCACTCGTGTCAATCGATTGATCCGCATGGGTGGGCGCCCCTGCGGTAGTTCCAACAGGCGAGGCACCCGCATAGTACGCCGATTGATCTGTAGAGGGATATCCATAAGAGCTTCCGTAGTATTGCTGATAGTTCGCCCAATAGGAGGATTGGTCGGTTGTTGAGCCCCACATTTTGCAGAGTCAACAAAAGCAAGTCTGAGAGGTGGTATCAAAGAAGGAGATGTTAGTAATGATTATCAAGCACGTGGAACCTCCAAGGTTCACCGCGACGCATGTCCGTACAGCATTGCTCGATGGGATCACTTCCGAACGGTCGAGGAGCTCCAAGAGCGGCAGCAAAAGTCATCAACAACATATCATGGAGCGGGCGCAGCAAGACTCACGACACGCGATTGCAGTGTGGCCCTTTTGGAGTTTTCACTCGGTTTCTACAAGGGAGCGCTGTGCCACAACTGAACTCCGTCAAGTCGTGGAAACTTCCGTTATTCAATGCAAAAAGTTATGGCTCCTACATACAAAAATACTCTGCGCACGCACAATGTTCACCATTTTGACCACCCACGGATATCCTGGCGATCCTTTACATCTGCTTCGAGGCGATCGAATACCTCCTGGAGCTTCACCACAACGTCACTTTCTTCTGTTCCCTGAGAGTTCACACTGGCCCCGCTCGGGTTGGGGTATCCAATGGGGTACCCAGGGGTGGTGAAATTGGAGTTCTCATTCAGCGGGGACGGCACTGGTAGCTTCGCTCCTGAACCACTCGACCATCCCCGACCGTATTCAGGTATGCCTTGCCACAGACTGGAATGCGTTGACGGTTTCGTTGTATTCCGCCCACTATCTGCAGACGAAGACACCGAGTGACCTGTGAAGCTTGGTGACGATTGAGGTATATAGGAAGACGAGGATCCACTAAATGTGGGTGATTTGAATCCGGGCTGCTCGGCGGAAGTCATGGAGACCGCGGGTTCGGGTGAGGGCAGGGCGTACGTGGGTGGATATGCAATCGACGATCCAAATGATGGGGCGCCAGTCTGAAGCATGGGAAGAACTGGCGAGACCGCCGGATGTTCCATGCTCGACATTTCGTCAACGTTGCCGCGGCGGGTAAAAAAACGTGCGATGGACGATTCCCGCGATGGCGCTTCTCGCGATGGCGCTCGACGATAACCCCGTGCCGCGGCAGCTTCTCGAGCATCCCAAGGTTGAGCGGGTTCAAACTGAGGTGCTTTGCCTGACGAAGTGAAGGAATACGGTAGAGTACGTCAGACCGAGTACATCAGACCAGACAATTCACGACATATCACAATGCCCGCGAGCAAGCAATAAACGCCTGCACGTACTTGCTTTCATCCTTCTTGCAACGACGACTCCCAATCCAGACAGCACAAGCAAAAGTGCAGCGATCCCTCCTCCAACGGCAGCATAGGTTATCCATCCTGGACTATTGTTGGGCGATCCCGGATCTACAGCTCTCGTGCCTGCGTCACCGCCGCCACCACTTTGACTTGACGGCGGCAACGAGGTGGTACCAGTTCGACCACCCACGGAATTGGCCGCTGCGGTCACCCCCGCAGCACCTCTGCTCGTAGTTGTTGACGAGGTGCCGTAGTGGGCGAGGAGTGGGTTCCCGGCGTCATCCGTTGCTTCAGGATCTGGTGTACTCGAGGTTGAAGGTGACTGTGGATTCCTGACTGTTTGCGTCGCACCATCTGTCGCTGCGGGAGGTGGTTCCTGTGTCACGGGTGCAACACCCGAGGTGGCAGTAGCCGGAGGGGGAGGTAGCGGTGGAGGGGCACCAGGAGGAGGAGGGGGTGGGGGGGTGGGGCTGCATTGAGCGATTCAGTTGCAAAGTCGGCTTAACAGAAAATGAAGAAGAAAATCTCACGGCGGCGGCACTCTAATGCGCATTGGTAAAGAAAACAACTGTGTGATCAGGCGACGTAAACAGGCACAAAGGTGGAATAAAACACTCACATTACAGGAGGAGGTCTTCGGGATGTAATCGCGAAATTGGGATGAAGGCACTATGTAAGCACCATATGAATGCCAAGGAATGCAGCACTTACGGAGGAGGTGGCAGTGCCGGTCTGCCGATCCCGCAGATGTAAAAGGAGTGAAGCGGTTGAGATTTTGTGAAATTCACGGGCAGCAGCAACTCGACGTTCCAAACTCACGGAGGCGGTGGGGGTGGGGGTGGGGGTGGAGGGCTTCAACAAACGAACGGATGTGGGTCTCCGAAGAACTGATAAACCAACTTAGTACTTACGGTGGGGATGGAGGTGGGGGCGGTGGACTTTTAGAAGTGGCGGGAAAGATTGGTCAAGATGATTTTGAGAGCATCTCTTCGTTGATAAGACTTACGGAGGGGGTCGAGGCGGTGGTGGGCTGACGAATGGCAGGAAAGTTGGCGTGAGCAAAGCATTGAGACTTTTGAAACCGAGACATACTCACGGCGGCGGTGGTGGTGGCGGCGGCGGAGGTGGATTTCCCGCCTGAGGAATTGCGAGATGTGAGATAGATGAATGTCGCCCTCCTCCCACCACGGGTCCACATCTTCACGCCCCCAACTAGCGACATCAACTGCCACCGAACTCCGCAGTATCACTGAGTCTCCCTTCCACCCCCTTCACGAATCCGAGACACCCGTCAACCTACGACGCATTGGTAGTAGTATGGATTCTTGCAAAATCAACAAGGTTAGCGAGGAAGAAAAGGTGCGTGTATGCGCCTCAAATCACCTGTACCACACAAGTTGAACCCGCTTGACAACAAGTGGCCCCATTCCAGTTTATCCCCCCACATTGATAGTACAGCGCCGAGCACGGTGCACGAGCAAAAATCCTTCGCTCTTGTAACGAAAATTGAGACGATATTTCGGGGTGTTCGTTGTCAGACTTGCGATCGGTCCCAGCGGTCAAGACCAAGACAGGGATGGACAGCGCAACGACGAGCACCGCCAGTCGCCGCCATGCAGGTGTGGACGCCATCGTCCGACCTCGCCGGGTGGTGGAATTTCTGTGGTGCAATCGCAGGAAAATCGTGACAACTGGATAATTCCGGTTTTGGAAGACCTGTGCGTGGTGTGGCGTAACTGGCAACCGCAGGACAAAAAAAGACCTGATGAGATGGACTCTGATGGCAACGAAGACATACTGTTGCAATAGTGTCTCCGGACCAAGCTATCGCATCATTTCAGAATCCAAAATCGGTGTGGTCAATATGGTACAAGTAAAATTAAACTACTGGGTAATGCTTTCAGTCAACGTCCTTGGGTATGTCCAATGGATTGCTCTGAGTGGAGCACCACTGGTGGGCGCACAATTGCATATTGCAAGTTGTGAAGGCTCTGAGGTTCCTCCACAGGTCCTTGCACATCCTGAAACAATTTTACAGATTGAGACACTTGGTGGTAATTGTTCCAGTGCCAATTATGACTAAAAAAACTTTGGCAAATGGAACTCACCTTTGACTCAACATTTCCAGTGTATTGCACCAGGTACCATATTTGAAGATGGCATCATCATTGGGATCCCATACGAACCCTCTTGTTGCAAGAGTATGGACCTTGTGACAGTGCACAAGCAAGATTCATACTGACTTGGAGGACTGTCTGTATGCGCAGGGGATGTTGCCAAGACACAAAATCACCAGCAGTGAGTTGAATTTCATTGGTGGCAGTGGGTTCATACTAAACAGGCATGTCATCAGGAGAGCATAGAATCATACAGGAAGGTTCTACCCACGTACTCAATTACCAAGAATGGTTGAGGATGGGACTATACCACTTTTGTTTCATGTTGCATTTGCATTGGACCTGCGACACGAATGAAGTTCCACTTTCATGGAACCAATATTAGTGAGCCCCAAAGCAATGCTAGAATGCTTCCTTACATGAGCCTAATAATTGAGTTCCGCGTAAACATCAGTGTAATGGAAATTACTCAGGAACAATTTGCACTCACTGAAGTAGAGTTTGGCAGACATTTTTTTTTCTTTCCTTTCTCCCTCTTCTCCTTTTTTGTGGTGCTGGAACCTCCAGCACTTGTTTGACTCATTGGGGGTGATGCCTGCCTCCCAGTTTGCACAGAGAATCTGGACTCTGGTGCAGCAAGGAGTTCAACTGTGCTGGAGAATAATGTGGTGGGATCAGCTCTTGGGTATCAAGTGGGGGTTCTGAGTCTGTGCACAACATTAGCTGAACAACTCTTGCTCATGAATGGCAAGGACTTACTCTGCAAAGACTTTGGCCTTCTTTTCCACCAGTTAATTAAAAGGGCCCCAACAATTGCCCCTAAAAGTACAACACCACCAATGATCACTGCAATAAGAGGAATCAATTGTTTGGGCTTCCCATCCTCCTTGTCTCCTCCAGTCAAAGGTGCCATTGAGGGAGTAGATGATGAATTCCCTTTCTTTTTTGTGTCTATGCACGCATCAGCAGTACCAATGGGGAGCTCAGTCTGTCTGATACTGTTGTAAGGGGATCAAGGGGTTCTGGGGGGTTTGTCTTGACTGCTACAACTTTATTGGCATTCTTCCACTAAAGCTATTTGAGATTAATGGGTTAATTGTGGACTTTGCCACCAATCATGCTAGAGCCACTGACCAGGCTGGGTGGGTACCACTTCCAATCTATCTTGCAGCAAAAGAGCTCCTTTGTAAGATTGCTGACCAGTTTGCCAATCAGCAACAAAGACTGGTACACCTGCAGGGCAATTCTGATGCAAGAATTGAACCATGTCCACAAAGCTGTCAAGAATGAGATTGCAAAAACGCCTAAGGCAGATTGGCAATGTTCCATGTGCACCACCTTCTTCTCAATGCTGAGCTATGATGTGCCCTGGACATTGTTGAAAAGAGTGAAGATGACAGAAACTGACTTGGTGAGTATGACTCCTTCAAATTTTTGTTTTTGAGAAAGAGCAACTTATTAGAACATTTGAGTTGGGCAATCAGGAAATGAGGAGCAGTGGGGAAAAACCAATCAAACTGGGACATGCAGACATGGATTATTGAGGAGTTTGGCATACGCAAGGTTTTTCTGACTGACACATGAACTCATCCACTGTTTTTTCCTCTACATGACAGTTGGGCAGCACAGCCATTTCCTTGCTCCATGCCATCATGCACTTGTGAGAAAAGAGTTGTGGTGCAATTGCCAATCCAAAGGTGCTGCACAAGCTGCCAAATATGGAGTATTGGAACTTTACATGATTTGCAAGGAGGCTATCCCTAAGTTGCAGTTGCTGCCCTGTGATGGAACAATAAGGAGATAAACAGCATTCTAACCAGTATTAACTGTCAGTGTGCATATGGGGATCTTCACAGGTACATTGCAGGGATTTTCTCATCTCTGAGCTGCACAAAGCTGCAGTGTCACACTGACATCCACTAATGTGGAGTGTATAGTGTAGTATGAGTGTTGGGTATTAGCTGCTGTGCCACTACTGTGGCCGCGGGTTTAGATGTGCACACCTGCAGGACGTGCCCTAAGTTTGGCATCACGTTCCTGCAGGTGAGTTCTATGCACATTACGTCTTGCTATGTACATCTGATCATATATACACATTCCTGCAGTTTACAGGCTTGTGCAGCTCACCTAGGTTGTGTAGCATGCAGGTCCCAATGTCAAGCTAAGCAAGTAGACCATGGAGAGATTGCTCTCTTCCCTCACCTGAATTCTTCTTGGCACTTCAGACCCTGGTGCTATGCCAAAAAGGATGAGGAGGAATCTGTTCTGGCTGGTTTAATTGCTGGGGTGAACAATAAACTGGAGGACCCAGATATCAGCGCAGACATAAGGGCAACTGTTGATGCAGTGCCGGGACCATTTGGAGAATTGAGACAGTGACAGTGACTACAATTATGAGAGTGAAGGAGGTGATGCCAAGGACATGGGTGAAGACGCAGATGGCACAGACATTCCATCTTTCATTGGCTGGCTTGACTGCATGTGGTCAAGGAGCCAGATGACCACAAATGAGTGGAAACTTCATGAAAGATTGACAAAGAATTACACAGATTTGGGTGAAATTGATGGGCTGTCCAAGCTGCAAGATGACATGTTGCATCCTCTGATCAAGGAAAGGGGGCTATACTGCACTCCAAAGAGATCTTTGGCAAATGCCTTGAACAAGGCTCCCTTGGGAAAGCACTCAAAGTCATTGCTGCCATGGTGCAAAAGGAAGGGGTGAAACTGCTCCCAGCCAAAGGTTCAAAGGAAGTGACTTTGCATGCACCATGTGTGATATACTCATCAGGATACAATCATTGACACATACCAAGGATAAATCCACTAGGTTTCAGTTTGGAGATGGTGTCTCTGGGATTATCCTGCCAGCAGGCACATATAAGACTGTTGATTGTTTTGTCTGCCACCATATACTTGACTTAGTTGAAATTTGGAAACAGAGGGTCCTGTCAAGTGAAATCTCTATGGAACCATCTGATCCATTGAACCTTTCCATAGATGGTGGTGAAGTTCCCTTGTGAGATTTTGTTAAGCTGAGAATGGGAGAGTACTTTGAAGTACAACACTGATGCAAAAAAGTCTGCAAGTCCAAGGATGGGGCACCACCATAATTGGAGTTTCTGGATTCAGGTTTCCTGGCTGGGAGAGTGCCACCAAACATTGTTTGCTTGTCTTCCCCCTTTACATGGCCAACCCTGCACAAATTCTTAACAAGACTGGCATGTTAAACACTTCCACTAAATTTTGGACCCCTTTCATTGGATTCTTCCACTAGATCTTTGCACCAGGTCATGCGCTTTGTGGACAAGTGTTGGACCCAACAATAGCACCTCTACCCAAGATTTTTCTTTGAGACAGATGGTCATGGTGCCCGTTTTCTATTCTTTAACCCTGATTCCAGCACTGCTCAAAAGGCCAGTTCAGTTGCCATAACTGGTTATAAGTTGGATCCCATGGAAGGGACTGATAGGTATTGGAAGTGTCTTTTTGTAGTGAGTCTCTGTGTGAGGAATGGTAAAACATATGGGCATTAAATCCAGCAATAGCATTGAATACAAATTTGCATAAACTTTTTAGCTGCATCCCAGTGATGTTGAATTATACAAGTCCTTGATGGTAGCTGATCAACCACAGATAGCGCAAGGGCAAGACAATCCTATGGATGTAGATGTCCCCTCTGTAGCAGCTGATGAAGGTCATTGTGGGTATCCTCTCTCCTTTTCTGCAGTGTTTCATGTTTTCTGTGCTCACTTGTTGAAGCTGAGAAAAAATTGCTTCTATGGTTTATTATCCCTTCATAGCTACACTCTGCACATCTCTGCATGTTGGACTAGAGTTTGCAATGCCTGACTGGCAAGAAGGCTTAACGTCTTTGGATATGGTGATGCACAAGATCAATGTTGGACCTGGAACTTCTGGCACCCAGATTGTGTTTGAGGGCCACCAGCACATCTCTGGAAAGGGTTTCTGCTACCTCAACAAGATACCAGAATGGGCCAGTGTGGGAAGTTTAGATGTAGTCTGATTAGTGACGTTGGGCAACCACATCATATCCATTAAGAGGAGTGAGTCTCACTCCTCTTGTTTTTGGCCATCTTCCTGGCAACACTGATCCAACCCATTGGCTTCTCACTCACTGTCCTCTGATTCTGCACCCCAGGAGAGAAAGATTTTATCCATGGCATGTGCTCCACAGTGCACATTGACGCAGATGGAAGGTTTCAAATCCATTCCATCCCATTTCAGAATTCTGGTGGGGACAAGAATGTTGCACTGGCCAGAGCACTTGGATGAAGGCAGTGACAGAGGAACTGCAGAGCATGCACAAGGAGCACTTGGCACCACTCTTGCAGAACAGCTTGCAGGTAATGACTCCAGAGGAATACACCGTTAACACTGCAGCCTGTAAAGATTCATTTAATGCCATTGTTGCCAACCACTGTTCCAAACACCACCTGCGGCTCTGCAAAAGAAAGTTTCACCAGTTCCAGTGGTTCACAGTGTCAGTGGTGAACAAAATATTGGCTGTGGATGATGCAGCTCATGCTGAGGATGTGGTGGAGCAGTTTGAAGCAGAAGAGTGGGCAAAGCACCTGCTGCAGTGGACCCCATTGGAAGAGCAAAGGGCAGATTAGAGGAAGAGCACAAAGGAGTATGAGTGCAAAAACCTTGTTGTTGATGCCCAAATAATTGTTATCAGGAAGCCAACCTTCCAATCATGTGCAAGGGCTGGCTGCATTGTGAACCCCAAGGAAATGGTCCAGCTTCTTGGTTGGCTCTTCCATGTTACTGTGACAGTACAACTCTTCAAAGGTGAGCATTACTGGTTTGGAGGATGAGACTTGGGGGGCATGAAGGGTGTGGGACAGTGCGAGTTGGAAGCAACCCACCAGTTCAAACCATGTGGCAACTCAACGTGAGCAAAACTGACAATGTCTCTTACCACACAGACCTGCCCCCATTGCATGGGAGAGTTGACACCAATCAAAGACGATATCTGACATAAACTCTGCAAGAACTGCCAGCACTCACCTCAGACCCCAGATCCCACTAGCAGCCATGGCGGTAGCAGTGCTGGCAGCCAGGTGAGTGACATTGCGTGACAGAATGACAAGAGGTTACCTCTACTGTGCCAACATCACAACTCGCTAGATCCAGATGACACCAACCCTTGCTGACCTTCCACTCAAAGTCAATAAAAATTCAAGTACTGCGCTAATCTTTATGATGAAGCTTTGGACTGTCGTGGCCACTGGACATTTGCGCGGACGTTAAAGGCGACCAGACTCTGCGAAATCCAGTTGGCCACTCGTCCCAAGGAAACGTAACAAGCCGCACAACACAAGGAAGGCGGCAATTAATTCCGAAGGTAAGTCATCATTGCGTGATGGGGTGGGAGATAGAAACCCGACAATGTGGCCGCAACAGACATATCAACGCCACCTAGATTTTTTTTCTTTTGCGTACAGGCCTAATGTGCAGAAACTAACACGATCTTCGGATAATGTGGAACGATTTCATTTTAAATCAGGGGATCGAAGTTATTACCTTGTAATTCACGCTGCCGTGTTAATGTGACACATTATTCTACATTGATCTATTCTTCGATGGGGAGCAAACGCGGATGGGGAAGTAAGTTGGTGAGGGACAACATTTTTGTGCCGAGCCTGGAGTGCGGTGCATTGGATTCTCTGACCGCACTGAGATCCAATACCGTCCACTTGAGAGTGAGTCTCTGGGATCGACAGGGGAAGGGATAAGGAAGACCGATGCCTGCTCTGGGATGGATGTAGAGAGGGGAGTGCGGACAACGTTCGGAGACTTCAGCCACCGCCGGGATGGAGCGGAGGCTTATGACAGAGGACGCAACACAGGAGCAGGGAAAGCTCAGAGAAGCACTCTCGTATATATTTATAGGAGCGACTGAGAGTGCGGAAGTAGTGGGGGAAGTTGGTGGCTTGGTGGACAGGACGGAAGAGGGTTTATGGACAGAAGAGCTGAGAAGCTGAGACCAACAGCGCTAGTCGATGGCGCGCGGACAGTTACGACTACAACTCTCCCTTTGAGCGTGTGTAGCTTGAGTCTGGACGTGGGTCGGGAAGTCGTTTTGCCCGCTGCGGTGGGTCTTGACAGAGGATCGTGATCTAAGTTACCAGCAACTGGAACACGGTTGAGACACGTTTGCACGCGCTGCTCGATGACAGTACGGCGCGTTGATACCTTGTGATCGTGTCAATATGCGTTCGTTGGAATTCCAGCTTCACTTCTCCCCTCTCTGAAGCTTGCATAAACTTCCTCCAAACAGCTTGTCGGTCTCAGCCGGCGCTTCCTTCAATCGTCGCCCCGCGTCTGCGCACCCTGCAGCGCGTCTTCGCTCCTCCAACGTCCGCCACTGCATGTCACATCCCCCCTCTCCTATTCCAACCACTTCAACTTCTCCCCTCGTCGCCCCTCAGAACCTTGCGATGCAGCAGTCGTCGAACTCTCAACCTGTCCTTGCTGGACAACCTGGACAACTACCATCTTCTGGGCATCACCAACACATATCGGGCTCTTCCTCCCATCCCCAAATCGCTGGACAACCTGGCGCAGCTCCGCAGGGCGGAAGCTCACCTCACCAGGGCGCAACAGCGCTCACGGGATCTTCGAGTAAAGTTGGACATGGTGGTGGGCCTAATGTCGTGGGAGTCCATTACAAGGTTGGCAAGAAGATCGGAGAGGGTAGTTTTGGAATCATATACGAGGGTAAGTTCTTTTTTTTCTTGCCTTTGATCAAGCTTCGTGGTATGGTGAACTGGATGCACGGATGGGGAAATGGGTATTCGGCAACCGAGAGCTAAGCTTTCTAATGCTGCAATCGATGGATTCGTTGGTTTAAACTTCAACGAGGGCTTAAGAGATACGATGGTATTTTGCGCAGTATCTGCGAATTCTTGGAGAGGTTTTCCCCGATCGTTGTGTTTTGTTTGCCTAGCTCATCGCTACTCTTCCTCTTTCCCTTCTAATTTAACTACAACAACAACCTCACCTGTTACATTCAGGTGTCAACTTGCTGAACAATGGTCCCGTTGCTATCAAGTTTGAGCCACGCAAGTCGGACGCACCACAGTTGCGTGACGAATACAGAACATACAAAATTCTTGCGGGTTGTGGTGAGTACTCGATGTGAACTGAACGTTCGAAGCTCACAACCCTGACACATGATCCAATAGTGGGCATCCCAAATGTGTACTACTTTGGTCAGGAAGGCCTTCACAACATTCTTGTGATCGACTTACTGGGACCGTCTCTGGAAGACTTGTTTGACATCTGCGGAAGAAGATTTTCGGTGAAAACTGTGTGCATGGCAGCAAAGCAGATGGTGAGTGTTTGAAATGGAAGTGGTGTTTGCAGGATGTTTTGTTCACCGCTGCGCCCTCGTCGTCCACAACCATGCGACTACATTCACTCTAAGGTCACCCGCGTTCAAACAATTCACGACCGCAATCTGATCTACCGTGATATCAAACCGGACAACTTCCTTATCGGACGCTTGCCCAAGTATTCTTCGTCATCTGCGACGGCGTCGGATGGGCATACGTTGATTCCATCTTCTGCCTCAACGGGGTCGTCGCTCTCTGGGGTCTCCACTTTAACGAATGGAACGGGTGGAACCCCACAAGCGCCACGAGACCCAAACTCTATCCTTCAAAACCATTCTAAGGAGCACCCTCACCCAGCTTCCATGATTTACATGGTTGACTTCGGAATGGCGAAGCAGTACCGGGACCCAAAGACGAAGCAGCACATTCCGTACCGGGAGCGAAAGTCTTTGAGTGGAACTGCACGCTACATGAGTATCAACACACATTTAGGGCGAGAGCAGAGTAGACGCGATGATTTGGAAGCTCTCGGCCATGTGTTTATGTACTTCTTGAGGGGTGGCTTACCTTGGCAGGGTCTGAAGGCCGCCACCAACAAGCAGAAGTACGAGAAGATTGGAGAAAAGAAACAGACTACGGGAATCAAGGAGCTGTGTGAGGGTTATCCGGGTAAGTCGGGAGGGCTTTTGTAATGCTGTTTGTGGCCGACGTTCTCAACCACCACCCGATATTTTTCAGATGAGTTTGCAACCTACCTGACATACGTCCGCAAGCTTGGCTTCGAAGAAACCCCCGATTATGACTACCTCCGCGGCCTCATGAACAAAGTTCTGGCAAAGATTGGGGAGCAAGATGATGGCGTTTTCGATTGGATGATTGTTATGGAGCGCCAGCGTCTTGAGAAGGAGCGCGATCGGGAACGGGAACGCGAACGCGAAAGAGCTCGTCAAGCCGCAGCTCAAGCAGCGGCCCAACAGGCTATGATGCAGCAGCCTGAGAGAGGGCGTGACGGAATTCCAGGATCAGGCTTGCTCTCAGGATCCCCCGTACTTGGCAGCCACCCCACCCAACAGCCTGGGAGCCCGAACGCACTTGCTCCACACGGAGGCCTGCGGGATAGCGGCTCTCTCTCGCCGTCACATGATCGTTTCGGATCACACTTGCAGAGCGGTGGCGCCCACGGGATCCAGAGCGCCACAGCTTCGGTTCAAGTGCTTGTTGGGTCAACCATTTTTGGCAATGAGGGGGGCTCTGGACGTCTCACAGACCGACAACCGCAGCAGATAAACGAAGACGGTTCAGGCCGAATGTCACGCGGCGGGAATGCTTCCCGCGAACAGCAGTACTCACCTGTGCAGCCACCCGATGACATGCGGTACGAGGCCCACCGCCGTTCCGGAGGTACACCTGCGGCAGTGAACCCCGCCCTCGCTCCGAGTGGCGCTGCGTCTCCTGTAAACAAGGCGCTGGCTGGGCAACAAGTGAGCACGGTCCAGGCTGCGCAACAATATCAACAGCAGCAGACTGCGTCGTCCGCAGGAGGACAGCAGCAGCAGGCCGGCCAGAGGCGAAAAAAAAACTTTTTTCAGAAAGTTTTCGGATGTTGTGGAGGCGGTGACGACTCGGATGGCCCAGAATTAAATGGACAAGGTGGCAACCGGTAGAGAAGGGTTGGTTGGTCAGAGATGGGTGTGTGCGGATGCGTGGTGGAACCTGGATGCTCGGTTTATTTGGGAGAAGAGGAGTGAAGGGGGGCGGAATTTCACAGGAGTGACAACACATCAAGCCTAGTGGAGCCACTTTAGGGACACTTGGTTGTGGGCACCTATTTTCCCCCTTTGATTCAAATAGTTTTCTTTTACAAGCTGGTCCGTAGATTATGTTTGCAATGGACTCTCGTACTCTCTGCTCTTTCCCTATTGGCTAAAAAGAAAAGAGAGGGGAAGTGGTGTCCCGTGGGGGGTAGGTATCTGGTGGGGGAGGAGGTGCCAGGTAAGAAGTGGTACTAAATGGGCTTGAGGGCAACATGAGCAAGATTCGCATCAAATAGTTCATGAACAGATGGGAGATATGTGCGTGCAATATTCAACAATCCACCACCTCGCATACATCAAAGAACTGCCGACCAGCCAAAATGCCGACCAAACATAAGCCAGCCCCAAGCTCTCAGAACAGCCCCGATCCCTCACCACGAACCGATGCCTGCTTAGTCGAACAGACCTAAGAAGTGACGAAGGGAGTTCAAGTTGACTGCCAAGGTTTCCAAGAAAAGCAGGAAACGTACCGAAGCCCATGTCGTCATCTTCCTCTTCTTCCTTCTTTTCCTCCTTCTTCTTCTCCTCCTTCTTGCCCCCCTTTTTGTCATCGGCGGGAGCTAATAGAAAGGTCGTCATGGAACCAGTCAGGGCGACAAAGCAGGTTCTGAGGTTCAAAAAACATCGCGTCTCGCATCTGAGTGTCCATTTTGTATCGCTTCCTCATCCAGCTGTATGTCCACTGTTGTTCTAAGTTTATTTGAGCATGCAGGGCGATTCTCCAGCAATGAACCTCTCGAAAGTCCACCTGTCACGCGCCAATCGCACACAACGCTCACCATCGGCTGCTGGCGCTGCCGCAACAGGTGCAGCTACGGATACCGACGCGGTAGGGGCCTCGGAGAAGTTGGTGAAGTGGGCGGCGAGGTCGCGGCCCTCCAGCGCCTTGGCGAAGAGTTTGGCCCAAATGCCCTCCATCTCAATGCCGGCTGCCTCCACAAGCTTGATGATCTTGTCAGCCTGAGAAGAAAGCAATTGAAGAATTGAGGCAGTGTCGTTGAACGGGTTCATTGAAAAGCGGGGAAGGTGGTTCAGAGCCCGGACTTGACCAAGAGCAACCTTCCCATCTTCGCGTAGGATTCCCAGCGTAGCCGTTCCCCACCATCGCCCGCTCCTTGTCCATGAACGGGGACGGAAGACAGTCTCATTGAGTCTCCAGGCAGTGAGTGTTCCCCGTAGTCCAATAGTCCTGGCCTCCATTGGCACCTTCTCAATGTCCATCGCATAACAGTCCACGCACCGTGACAGGGAGGCCCTCATCGACGAGAATCAAGGCGGCGTCTGATTCCAGAAATCAGGTCAATGTCGTGCGATTGGAGTCACGTCAACTTCACAACGAGGCACTCACAAGCGCACGCCTGCTCGTTGGGTCCGAATTCAGCAGCCATTAGATACGCTAGTATGAACCACCGGGGAGGGAAAATACGGAGGCGAAGTGATGGATGGATGCAAAGGTCGAACTCGTCGAAACACCGGCTAAACTGTTTCCTCCACCACCACTTCTCAGGTTCAAAAATTTGCGCTTATCCTCTGGGACATCCGGCTATACATTAAAATTGTCAAGACCGTATGCATGCATACAAAGTTCTTTCCCCCCCCATCCGTCAACTCTGTCTTCGTCGCTATTAAATTTTCGCTTGGTCTTTACAGGGCAGCAAACGCCTAGCCACCACCAGGACCCGCACCCTCCTTGTAGAGCCTTGCAGTTAGGGAAGCACTGAGTAGGTCACGTCGCCAGTCGTGCCCATGACCCATTCAAGCATTTGACCATCGTCACGGCAAAATCCACCGGCACACTTTCAGTCATCTTCTCCTTCGATGGCACAGAACACAGTCTTCCCCGCACGCTTTCCTACCCTTTTCATCTCTGGCAAAAAGCAGTCTCTCCACCCAGAGGACATCCAGGGTTGGCCAGGTTCCGGCATGTACGTTCTCTGGATGACAAATCTTATGGTATCCGATGGTAGAAGGCCCACCACGGTACCCCACGATTCCATAAGAATATTGCTCTCGGATAAGTCAGGGTCCATGCGCCCACCAGGGTCAACAAGGCCAACACAGACTGTTCGCAGATATGGGAAAAGCCACCCAAGGACCCGAGCAGCCGCCGAGGCGTCGTCAGTATAACGGCCACCAATATTTCGGAAGCTAGCGGTGCCGACAAGGTTAACTTGGACTACTTTGCAGTTCAGGGTGAGGCGGCGCAGAGTTGCCAGGCCAGGCAGGTCGGTGAAGGAGTCCCAGAGAGGATCAAAGACATGGAATTCACCAAGGTGGCGGAGGTTTGGGAGTGCGGACAGAACTGAGGTGATGAGGGCAAAGAATGTCGCAGGCGGTGTATGACTGTCGGTGAAAGGAAAGGAAAGGCATGTGATGGAAGTGAGCATGACTTCAGAACAGTTCATGGGTATGGGTAATAGGGTCCTCGTGTTGCCGTGGAAGACCACGTGTCGTACAGCTGGGAAGACGTTCTTCGCTTGGCACATTGCCTTCACAAAGTTGGGACCCACAGAGTCCGCGTTGTCACAAATGTCCACTCTTTTCACAGATGTGATACGTGCGGCCTCCTTGGAAACTCCCCACGCTGAGAAGTCGGCCGGGGATGCAAGCACTCGCAAGGGTCTCTGCATCCTGACGATATTTAAGGCGCTGGCAAGAGAAGGCCCATTTCTTTGAGTATCCCCTGTCATGTTGAGAAATGTAATGGCGACGCGCACGCCGCGGCGAAATGCAGCCACTCCAGGGAAGTGACGAGCGAGAAGTTGGGAGACGTAGACACTCAAAGCAGCCCCGAGCTCTGGCGTCTCCATAAGTTCGACTTTCAATCCCCGTATTCCAAGACGAGCCACTGCCATGGCTCTTCCTCCGCCGTTTACAGTAACCCTTCGAAACGTTGTGAAGGTGTGCAGCTTCCAAACGTCACACTCCAGAAGATCACTCGAGTTGACAACTATCTCGACTTCAGCAGCTAGTTGGGCAGATTCGCCCAGCAGAGCAGCCGAGAGAGCATTCCAGTGTCGGGATATGATTGGGATTGTGCGAAAAAAGTGGCCTGGGTTGAGATACTCGAACGCGGCGAGGAGGAGTTCATCGGGGAGTGTCTGTGTTTGATAAGCACGAAGCATGTAGTTCACGTCCTGGGAGGAAAAGATGGGCAAAAGATCACGGTTTGGCAAGATCGGCTAGTCCGGAAAGCCAGACGAGACTTCCGCCCGTATAAACACGCTGTTCCAATCTGCGACATTCACCCCGCCAACAAATCTGCCACATGCCCACTCGAATGCCCTCACGACGAAACAACCATTTTCAATTGTCGATTACAAGATAATTAATTATTTCATAGGTAGCCCCGCAAAAAGAACCCGATGTCAGTCAGCCCTAAACACCGCCCACTTTCCCTTCTTGTCCTCCGGCGGTCCCTTCCACCACCTTTCCAACACCCGCAGTTCCTCCCACCATCTCCCTCAGGTAGCTCAAACTTTCCTTCCGAGGTCTTGGTCCTGTCCTCCTCGCGGGCGTTCCCACACCTCCAGGTGATCCCTGAATTGTCGGTGTTCCCCTTCCTTGTTGCGGCGGTGGGGTACCCCGTACGGATGGTGTGCTGACTCGTACTGGCGGTGGGGATGGCAGTACGGCGGGCGCCGAAGCGACAGCAGCAGCAGGTGTTTCCACGGTGAAGGCAGCAGACAATGGAGCCGGACTGCGTTTTCTCATGAGCGCAGACATGCGCCGCTCCGAAAACTCCAAGTAGGCGTCCTCGTCTTCGTCCGTGTCGTCCGCGAGAGGGAGTGGAAGCGGTGGTCGAGAAGGGGAAGGATGGGATAAGGGTGGGGCAGGTTGGACCACCACGGCGACGGCACTGGGCACAAGTGGACTACCAATCTCTCCTTCCTGCGCAACGCCACGCTTCGCCTTCGCCATGAACCACGCCTCGTCCTCTCCGCTCCCAGAGTCTGCAGAAACTTCAAGCTTGGGCACCGACGGAGTTCCGGGTCCTCCTGCCCTCGTCGGGGTGTCCTCCAAGTTGCCGCCACTTTTACTTTCGTCATCGGATCCAGACGATGCACCGTCCGGCTTGATTTCAGCACTCAAGGCGGACTTACGACGCATTCCCCCAAGCCCCGGCGTTCCCGAATGCCCGTTCCCATTTGAGGTGGACCCAGTCGGAGAGAACGATGCAGGAGCTGAGCCCCTGCGGTCACCTTCCCCCCCGTGCCCTGATATGGCACCTGTCCCTGACGCTGCGCTCATCTTCCTCCAAGCCCACCCTGGCCTGTCTTTCTCCTTCTCTCTGTCCTCCTCTGTCCCTTCTGGCCCATTAACAGCGGCCCCTTCCACATGCGCCTTGACCATCTCCGCGTCGCCGCCGACAAGCTCGCTCACGCACCGACCACCTCGCCACACTTGTGTTGTGGGAGTGTATGCGACGCCGAGCTCGGCGCACAAAGAGGGCAAGTGGTCCACTGACAGCCGGCACAGGTGGAATAGCGGTGGGGGAAGTGAAAGGGAGAGGTGTGTAAATTTTGGGTCGAGAAAGCGGCAGGGAGGACACCTTTCGAAAAGATAGGTCAGTCAAACCTTGCGGTGACAATCACATTCACTTGAACCACAAAGACCCTCAAACTAACCACTCCGCATAGTACATAACCGCCACGACCTTCCTATAGCTCGTCTCAACCACGTGCTTCTCAAACGCCCTCTCCGTCTCGATCGTGGGCACAGGATCGTCCTCTCCATTTCCGTCATCTTCGCTCCCATCACCCTGTCCCACCTCTCCATCCGCCGTCCACACCCGATAGGGAATACGATCACCATCGTTGTCCGGGGGGGTTTCGGGCCGGCGGGGAGGAAAGGCGGGGAAAGGGAACGACATTCCTGCAGAGGCGAGACGAGGGGTGGGTGTACGGGGCGGAAACGGAAAGGTTACACCGTCAGGAGTAGATGCGGGGGTTGAGTCCATTGAAGTGGAGGATGGGGGTCGCTGGGGACGGTGACGTGGTCAATGTGACGTAAAATTGGGACTCTCAACATCCGTCATTGTCGTAGATTCCCCTTTGATGTCCAATAACCGCCGGCGCAGGCTCTTCAAGAGCACAACACTGTTCCAGCGTGACTCACTTTGATATCCGAGGGAGCCCCAGCCGCCGTTGTGGACCCCCCGTACGTGAATGGAAAGGGAAGCCTCGATGGCGGCTGAGCAGCTGCTGCGGCGTTCGCGGGTGAGTGTATAAGGGCGTTCGATGACTGCGTGCGGCCTATCGGCGCAGACTGTGCGACTACTGACGAGGACGTCTTGAAGAACCCGAGAAGATTCGACTGAGACCCGCCCGGTCTCGACATGCGGAGCGCAAGCGGAGCAATCGGGCCGTCCGTGCGTGATCTGTCAATTGGGGCGCGTGGTCCGAATGATCCGGCGAAGTGGTCCAGGGAAGGACGACGGGTCTGGTGAGAAGAAACATCAAGTGATGGACGAGAAGAGAGGGTGAGGAGTTGGGAAGGTGTCGGCTCGGCATGGATTGCAGCTGCTGCCTCTGCAGCACGTTCCCTTAGTCGCTGAGCGACCTCGAGCCTTTGCCTGGCAGAAGGAGTAAGCAAAGCATTTCTGGTGTTCGCCGCCGTAATCTCCGTGTATGCTGGTCTGAACGATGCGGAGTCGAGGGGAGGGGGAACAGGGGCGTTGACGGCATTCATGGGGTTCGGTGGCCGTGACTGAGAGAAGTCCACAGAGGGTCTATGCACAGAGTGCACGTCTCGGTCTTTGTCCTCTCGGTCTTCGACACCTCCCATCCCCGCCCGTCCAGCCATTCCAATCATGGATGCCCCACCTCCTCCCACACTCGTAGTTCCAAACCCGTCACCTCCCATACCCTCGCCCGACCCCTTCCCCTCCCGTACGCCAAGTGGACCGCTGTGCGTCTGCCGACGAATAGCCCGTCGGTCACCCCCATCTTCACCTGAGTGGTCTCCGGACAGCATGGTTCTCAGCGACTGCAGCAGGCCCCTTCGCACACCGTTTCCATTTCCCCGCTCATCTCGCACTTCTGTCTGCCCGAAGCGCCCTCGCGGAGGACTCCCCTTGGTCCCGGGGAGGCCCAAGTCGCCACCACTTTTGGACCGGCCCATACCGCGCATCCCAAACTTCTTTTCCACGTGCTCAGTGCGCTCTGTAAAGTCTGGATGAAGCACGAGCGAGTCCGCCGGGGACGTAGGCCGCTGCTCGTACTCGGTCGCCATTGCGATTGTGGGATGCACCCTCGGCTCGCGGCAGGGACAGCAACTTTGCCACACATGTCATCCGAAGGTGGCTAATGTAGCTCACTTCAAAGCAATTGCAACAGAGGCTCTATTAATCTAAATCAGATCTTTGCGCCAACTTTTACTTTCCTCCCTCCTTTGCTCCCATCGCGCGTTCTCCCCCTCATCATTCGTGTTTGACCCCCTGTGACGAGCAGTTTCCCCTCCGCGTTCCAAACCTCGCATACGCAATCGTACCATCCTGAAGTAAGGTGTCCTGAGTGTGCCCGTACAAGGACCCACTCGTCGCTCCCCCCCGCAGCAGGAGCGGCGTTCCCTCGCCGGTGCATGCGTCGGCGGACCCTCAAGTGTGCGTCCAGAGTCAAGCCCCGAAAACTACGAGCTTGTATCTCCGGAATTCGACGAAGTGGGGTTGAGAAAGCGTCCGTGAAGAAGGCAAGGGATCGGGCGTCGACCGGCCGGCCAGGTATCCGAAGTGCGTACCGAACTTCCGGGAGGTTCTGGAACGGCCCTGCGAGTGGAGGAAACGGGAGGGCGACACGGTCGAGGAGGTTCTTTCGTGATTTGTGCGGCGTATGTTGTAAAATTTAACTCTGAGGTGGCCGGAAACTATAAAACTTACCCCGAATGACATCCATGGTTCAGTCTTTTCTTTCAGCTCAGTAAAGTTCATGCTATCGAACGGGGGATGAGCTGGGACTGCGTCCGTGATGTGGTCCTCGTCATCAAAACTCGCGAGTTCAGGAAGAACGTCATATGTGCCGTAGAACCTCAGAAGCTCGATATGTTGACTATGGAACAATTTACTTGTCGATTTTCAAGGCAAACGCACGAAACGCGTACTCTCACCAGTCTGACGTTTGCTGTCCCAGCACACCTTGTGCAACCACGGAACCGCCCTCCCTGACGCGGGACAAATCGACCCAGCACGCGCCCTCCTTTCCTCCCTCCAGGAACACAACCTGAAGTCCCGCAACCTCCCGCTCCTTCTTTTCTTTCCCAGGCTTGTCTACCGGTGGGAACTCCTCGAGGTCATATTCAAGCGCGGCTACCGCGAGCGCCAGGAGAAATCCCCCGAACGGTATACCTCCGGCTGAAAACTCGGGCGGTATGCGCGCTGAAAATCGGCGGACGTTCGGGCGGGAAGAATTCGATTGCGAAGTTAGATCCGATGCGATTGGCGATGGCCCCGAGTAGACGCAACGCAGGAGTCTGTCGAATGTGTGCTCGCGAGATGCGCTTGGCTGCATCTCGCGCTGAATGGGATCCGGATGGCGCGCGATTCCGTCGTTCATCGTCGGAAAGAGTGGCCGATCGGAGTTTGTGGACGGAGGCGACCGCAGCCCGGGCAGGTTCTATGACTGGCGAAATGTCTGAATGGCTTGTCCTGCTCTTTGGGCAGAGGCGCAAGTGCTCTCAGGTCTGTCGTATTGCTGGCATAAATTAGTTCTGTGCCCAAATGCGCAGGTGATGATAAAACGTTGATTGTATGTTTGACTCTTCAACGGATGCTCAACGTCACATGCAATTGTCGCTCAAGCAATGAAATACGAGCCAAAAGTATCACCCCAATCCCAACAGCGCCAAATGCTCACGAATTAAATGTCAGTTTGGCTTTTGCTTTGAGTCCCACGCAAACAAGGTAACTCTCAGAAGAATCCTTTCGCGTGGCCGGGGGCACCCGCCTGTGCACCGTGTAGAACAGAGAGCGGAGGAGAAGCACAAAGTCTGTCAAGGTCTGATGTGTCACTCGCAACGACGATTTCCATTGTGACACAACATCGAATCACCTTTTTCGTCCGGTCCACCGAAAGATTTACATATAAAAAGTGACATTTTGAAAGGGTCTCGGGTGAGAAGTTCCAGCGCTACTTCCAGGGCTGCCTGGCAGAGCTCCTGTGGAAGGTGTCGAATGTCGCAGAAATGAGTGTTTGCCGTGAGTGTTGCACCAAAGGCGAGTGTGCTCACTACGCTTCGCGCTGTGTCTGCCGTGCGCACACCGGAAATGTTAGGCGCCATGTCAGATATCACCGCGTTGACAACCCCCTGTGGTTGAAGGTTGTTCTTCGTTTTCGTCCCGCCTTTCGGTGGTGAGCTGGCGGCCTCCGTGTCCTGTGCCCCAGCTTCCACTTCTACTCCAGTCCGAGTGTGCTGTCGTACAACCTCACGAACAAGGTCCAGGGTTTCATGGGACGTCATGTCCCGTTGTAAGAACGTCGTTCCGGGGATGGGGTCTGGAGGTGTCAGGGGGAGCAAGTCGATGGACACAACATGGCCATCTTTGTTAAGGTTGGGAGAGCATGAGGTAGAGGCATAGTTGGACGGCGGTCAGGAAGGATGGTCGACATGAAGAAAACTAAGCACGATGACCTGATGAGAACAGCCACTCACTATCTGGATGAGAAAGAGGGAGCAACGGGTTGATGACCAGCTCAGCTGCAACCTAAATATCGAAACGTTGATGCGTTTGGCGTGCTTGCCAATCTGGAAATGAGAAATGGGAATCTTACCTGCGACCATCCACCCGGCGCCGCGCCGCAATCCACCACAATCATTCCCTTTTTCAACAGCGGTGCACGCTTTGCGGCGTCCACGTGGAACCCAGGGTCACCGCGGTTCGTGTGCATGTACATGTCGACGATATCCTTCAACTTGAAGGCAGCCCGCGACCTGTATTTCCCGCGTTTTTTGACATAAGGGTCCCGTGATTGGCGATCAGCCCACTGCGCGGAAGATTTGGAGGATGCGAGGCGGATTGATTTGGGTGCGAGTGGAGTTGGAGGGTGGAGAGTTGTTGGTACGAGGCGGGGACCGATTTGATGGCTTCCACGCAGAAGAAGATAAGCAGCAGAGTTGGGGACGACAGCACAAGCCCCGAATCGCATGACGAAAAGTCTGTGACATAAAACGAACCCAGGGGCGACCAAAGTAAAACGTGTCAGGCCACAGACATACATCATGCACACGTTGCCCGGAAGACTTAAAGTCGTGTCGTACCATTGCAGACATCGCCAGCATGTCCAGCGCAGTGTCGATGCTTCGCACCCCGCTCTTTGTTCTCGTCGTTGCCCCGACTGTCGTCGTTTCCGCGTACTCCTTGCAAGTCTTCCTCTGGTACTTGCGAAACAAAGACCTCATCCGAGAGATTGATCCTCCAGAGGGCTCGTTTCTCGCAAACCCCTCTGACCTACCCGAAGGAGGACATCCATTCGTCGATTGCGTGGAGTACGCTATCCCTGAGTCATCGCTTCCCCCACAGTACCGCGGCGACGAATCCACCCATCGCCTCCTATCGAGCTATGCGAGACACTGCATGGCAACATTCATGACCACTCCGCAGTCCTATCTCATTCGGTCCTCCCAGCCTCTGCCTGCGCGACTCACATTCACGGCGGAGCATGTACGGAGCCTTGCGATGGAGCCAGGGGACAAAATTGGCTCGGCGTATGAGATCCTAAGGAGGACAGACGACCAGCTGGAGTACAGGCAGTCGGATGGGAAGGACATCCAAGGAACAATATGTGTTCAAATTGTTTGGGAGAAGAAGAAACAGCACGATGCCACTGTGCGCTTCCGTAATGGGGTGACGATGTGGAGTCGCAAGACCGGGACTGTTGAAGGAACGCCCATGTTGTACACCGTACCTCGCCTGGCGCATTTCGTCACGAGCATGTACTTGGTTAAAACTGCAGTGGACACTTTGCAGCAGGAGCTGTGATTGAAAACGGGACGTTCTCTGAGAACTTTCCCCAAATGCACTGACATCATACTAGTGATCATGAAAACTCTTTTTCGGGTCGGCAGATTGCAAGTCATACGTGTATTTCACAATGCAAAAGAAGGTACCCGTGGGTTGTATAATCTGTATGAAAATGTCCATTCCACCCACTCGCCACGCACTCCCCCAAAACACCCAAAACCACAGTTCGCACAGGGGAATCGTAACCCAAAACCACTGCCGTTTTTTTGTTTCGATGCAAATCCGAATCCAACACATCCGTTGTATGCCAACCGGACTCTGTCCTGCAAAGCCCGCATGTCCACAAGCCCATCTTGCGTCCGAGACCTGCTCGTGTTCGTGCTTCTGCTTCTGCCCCATTCCCGTCTCACCCTCCACCCACGTACCGCCATCCGTGCTCCCAATTGTACAGTGCATTGTCCTTCCCCATTTCAATCCTCATGCATTGCCACCGACATAACCACCCTCCATCTTGAACCCATCTTTTTCGTACACGACATGGGCAGTCGGGTGGTCTCCATTCCCGTACTCCTCCCCATCATCCTCTTCGTGCTCATGCTCAAGGTCATCTTCCTCGTGGCCCTCGTCATGAACCCCGTCCTCCTCCCCCTCAGCCGCTCTTGCGGTACCGTCGCGCTCGCTCATGGGGCTCCGGCTCCTGCTCACGCCGCGCCCGCCAATGATACTACCCATGTCCAGCGGGCGGAACTTGTTGGGAACGCAGTGCTGGGCTTTGCCGGCGCTGTCCATGCGCTCGTGACGGCGAAGGGCGTCTGTGGGAGTAACGCCACAGTATGTCAAGGTAGAACGAATGGCTTTGCGTCAGATAAGGCGCAGGAGCTCCAAAACGAAACAAGCACCCACCAAGCCGCGCAAACGCCTTCCCGCAACGATGACACACGTTGGGCTTCTGTCCCGAATGCACGCGCTCGTGTCTGTTGTTTTTCAACGTCAGTCACAAGCATAATCCAGCACGTCCCATTCCCACCTACCTCGTCAAATCATGCTTCCTCGTAAACGTCATCTCGCAGCTGCCACACGCGTACGGCTTCTCGCCCTCATGGCTACGCTCGTGGTTGCGCAGGGTGCCGCTCCTATCAAACGTGCGTCCGCACCGGGCACAGCGATAGGGGCCTTGGACAGATCCGTCACCTGCTGCTCCTCCTGCACCTGGGGAGCTCCCACCCGCGGTGCCGGGACTGTATGCGGTCACAGGGATAGGTGCAGAGACAGACCCGCTCCTGGCCTCCCCGGGCGCCGCCGCCGCGGCCTTTCCGCGGCGGCCACGACTTCCTCCTGCGCCGCCTCGCTTCACCCTCTTCGCACTACCGCCGGTGCCGCTCCCACCGCCGCGGGTCCGCACGCTCCTCGGCTTGTACGTTTCGTCCCTATCTGCCTCTCCCTCGCCCTCGGCTTCCTCCGCATCCCCTTCCTCATCACCATCATCCTTTCCCCCCCCCGCGACGTCTTCATCCTCGTCGTCGCTCGGATCAGCCTCCGCGCGGCGTTTGACGCTCGCGCTCGGACCGCGGTGCGCGTGGGGTGCTCCTGCTCCTGCTCCACCTCCTGCTGACACGGGGTGCTGGGGCGCCATCGGCACAGGCCCAGGCGCCGACTGGCTGCTGCCGTAAGTGTAGTAGCCTTGTGCTTGCCCCTGCCCTTGCACCTGGACCTGCCCCTGTAACTGCCCCTGCCCTGGCCCTCCCCCATACGGCGCCCCTGGGGTGCCGTAAACATCATATCCGGTCTCGTACTGCACATACCCCCCACCGCCGACGCCAACGCCCTCGTATTGCATGCCGAGCGGGCGCTGGTGCGGGTGGTGCAGGGCTAGCAGGGGTTGTTGGAAGGGCAGGCTCACGGGGATGAGACCGGGCGGGAACGCGTGCGCGTGCTGGAGCCCGTGGTGCGGGTGCACTTGCGCGTGCGGGTGGTGAGGGTGCATCTCGGACGGGGCGTGCATGGGTCCAGACGGCGGCGCGAAAGGCTGCATTCCGCCTACTCCTCCGACACCGCCGTACGGGTAGATGATGAACTGCCCCGGTCCGGCCGGGGGAGGTGGGGGCGGGTACGGCGCGTGCTGGTGGCCGCTTTGGTGGAACACGGGCGCGTGCGCGTGCGGGAGCGGGAGGGGTGCGTGTGGGGCCAGTTGGGTGTGTGGCGGTTGGAGGGGTTGCAAGTGTTGCGGTTGGAGTGATGATGGGGGCGGCGGTTGCGCGTACGAGTGAGTGGGAGGGAGCATTTGGGCGTGTTGCTGAGCGTGCGGGTGTAACGGTTGTGGCGGGGGTATGTGCAGGCTCACGGGGACGGGTTGTGTGTTCTGCACGGCAGGGAAGCCCTGGTCCTGTACTTGCACCTGTACTTGCCCCTGTTGTGGCTGCTGCGAGTACACCGGGGACTGGTAGGACTGCTGCTGCTGGTGCGGGAAGGGTGATGAGGCCGCGTAGTGTTGTTGTTGGAATGAGGACGTGGTTGCAGAAGATGAAGGTGTAGGTGCAGGTGAGAAGGATATGTGGGATGGCGCGTTCGAGGTGGCGGTGTAGGTTTGTAACGGCGCCCCCGTTGCCGATCCCGACGCTCCCGAGAACGAGATAGATGTCGGTGTCGAGGCCTGGGTGGGCGTTGAGGGCGCGAAGGAGGTGTAGCCCGGCAAGGAGGACAGCGGGACTGCCTGTGGGGTATGCAAGGGTTGCTGCAGGTGGAGTGGTTGGTGCGGCGAGATGGAAAAGGAAGGAGAGTTGTTTGTGAAGTATGAGGAGGACATGCTGAGGTTGAGCGAGGGCGAGTTTGTGATGTACGAAGTCGCACCCGGGGCGGATCCGGATCCGGATCCGATGGGCGTGCCTATGACGGGGGAGTGCATCTGGGTCATGTGCTGCCCCTGCCCGCCGGACGAGAGAGCGAGCGAGGGCGAGTTTGTGATATATGCCACTCCCCGATCCCCACCCCCTGTCATGGCAAGACCCTGCGCGCTCCCAGCACCCGACCCCGTGATGTAGGCCTGCGAGGGCGAGTTTGTGATGTACGACACCTCCCCATTCCCCGACAAGGCGATGCCATGGCCCTGCCCGCCCGCACCGCCACCGCCCGACCCAGTGATGTAGGCCTGCGACTGGGCCTGCGACTGGGCCTGCGCAACGGGCGTGGCGACGCCGGGAGACGCGAGCGCGGTGGCGGTGGGCGTGCCGGGCGTTACGATGTGGTAGGACGGGAGTGCGGAGATTTGCAGGGGAAGGGGAACGGAGACGGAGGGCGAGGCTACTGCGTATGCCCCTGCACGTGAAGGTGTGGACGCGAGTTGCGGGGAGGAATGGTCGAAGTGCTGCTGCTGTGAGGGGTCGAAGTGCCGTGTAGGGTCGGATGTGGAGTCGTTTGGGATCAGCGGGGCTGACGGCGGGCGTGACGGTGGCGAGGGCAGGGGATGCGCAAGGTGGGCGTGAGCCGCGTCTGCGAGGGCCGAGTCCAGTCTGCGCGGATCCAGCGAGGAGGGCGATACGGCGGGTGACAGGGGCGACTGTGCCGACGCCGACACTGTGCGCTGGAGTAGGACGAGCGGGCGTGGGTGGGGCGAGTTGAGTCCGGTGTGGGGGTGCGGGTGTGGTTGTTCGTGGGAGGTGTCGAGGAGGAGGGGCGAGGAGAGTGGAATGCCGGCTGCGGTCGCGGCTGCGTGGATGCCCGGGATGGACACCAGGCCGTGCGAGAGGGCCTGTGCGTGGGAGGAGAGTGTGTCAGTGTGTGTCAGTGTGTGCTTGTGCGTGGGAATGGGAGGAGGGGGAGTGTGCGTGTGCAGGGTGCGTGGTGTATGACTGTGCGTCCGACACTGCACACTGCCTCGCTTTCCTCTCCCTGCACACCACTCGCGCTTCCCACACCCCGCACTTCCTCCCTGCGATCGCCGATCCCCTCCGCCTTGTTCCCAGCGTGGCTGCGGCGCCACATTTGCGCCACTCTCCCATCCCCGACCGGCTCTCCCTCCCGCTCTGCCCTCTCGCTCTCCCTCTGCCCCGCCCCACTCACCAGCTGCACCAGCTCCGGCTTGCCCATAAACGCCGCGATGTGCGGTCCCAGCACGCCCAGCTGGGCGCCACCCGCCTCTTCGCCACCCGCGTGCAAGTCTTGCGTACCGCCACGTGGCGCTTCTCCCTGAGCCTCAACGGCAATTGTGCCCCCAAAAGTGCTTTGCCCGCTCGAGTCCACCGATGCGCCGTCCATCGTCGCACTGCCCTTGCGTGTCGCGGCCGATGCCGTCGTTTTTCCCTTCCTGTCCGAGGTGTCCAAAGGCAGGCTGGCGAAAAGGGTTGATTTCTGCCGGAGACGCCACACAGTTCACCCGACGAACCTCGTCCCTGCTTGACCGCTCTTTTTTTTGCGGCGTCCCGGTCCGGTAAAGGAATGTCGCGAGGCGGAGTGACAAGGAGAGACACTGAGCGAACCAAAGGGAATGAACGGAATAGAATGAACGGAATAGAATGAACGGAGTGGAACGGCACAAAGTGCATGAACATCTGGAAATTCGCAACGCCGATAACCGCAGTGTCCGACGAACCGTGCTTGCGTGATACAGCGGGCTCGACGGTTGGCCTCTTGTTCGAACCGCACTTCAAGGGTGGTTCACCGCGTTTCAACGACCCTCATATGTGGTCCAACTGGCTTCCGTACCTCTTTTTTGCAAAGATTTAGCACATCACCCTCCTTACAATTAGTGGCGTACGGCTCAACACCAGGCTCCCGCATATCGTCAAGTTGTCAACGATACCTTGGTCTCTTCACCTGCAACACCCACTTTCTCCTGTTCCAAATTCGACCATGTCCCTTTCTTCTGCTTTTTCTTCTTCTGCATTACAAAACAGCTCATTAAAAAGCTATTGTTGAAATGATTGGGAGAGAAGTGGTTTGCTCGAAGGTGGCACAAGTCCGCACGTCCGTGAAATGCACAGTGCCACCCAAATTCTCTATACTTGATCTATTCAAACCTTTAAATTTGACAGATGCACCTTGTCTACCGAGAGTGGTTGCCTTGGAAGATTCACGGGGGATTTGAGGGGTTCAAACCCTCGAGGTCGCCTGTTCGAACCCCAGGGTGCAGACTGACTTTGTCGCGGACCAGATCCGCGATGGAGACGGTTTGGGCTGCCCTTTTGATGGAATTTTGATTATCCAACTCAATTTTTTTCATTTGTGGAATTGGACGAACGTTGCAACCAATCTCGTTGCTCACATCTTCAACTAACTTGAACATGTGAAGTAGGAGAAATCTAACGGCAGCAGTAAATTGCATTTTACTGCTCTCAAGCCTCAGCTGAAAGGCGGTAAATGCCATTGAAGTGCACAGGTGAATCGTTGTAAGGCGCAACGACAGAGCGTTGAAACAGCACTTTTACGTTGTGTACCACCTTTCTGGTGAACCGCATTCTATTGCGGTTCAATAATTTTGCAAATTTCTAGATGAAGTTGATGGAGTGAATGAGGTGAAATTGGACGGTGTGAAACGAGATGAAGGAATCCGCAAGAGGCAAATGTGAAATGCCCAAGCCCCAGGCGGCCAATTACATTATACGCAATGATTCACACCATTATAAGACAAACAAAGCTCACAATCTACCACTAGGCTCGCTCCCACCACTCTTTGCTCTCTCCCACCTCTTCACAACCGCCTCGGGGTCTATCCCATACACTGTGCACGCATTCTTCCAAAGCACTTTCTCCAACACGTCCGTGCTCAAGTCCATTCCTCTCGACCCGCGCTCCTCCCACGCTCGTGACGAATCACCATTCCCTGTTGTATGCGAGACAAGACACCGAAGCTCCTTGTCCCACCGGTACCCGATGTTGGGGAAGTCGGAGCCGTACAAGACGTTGTCTGGAAAGCGAAGGATGGCGGCGCGCAGGGGGGAGGGATCGAGTGAGAGGTCAGAGTATGTTGGTGATGTGAAGCATGTGGTGGTGTCGAGGTAGAGATTGGGGTGCTTGAGAAGAGGAGCGAATGTAGATTTAAGTTGCAACTGCATTGCGACCCGGTTCTGCACGACACAAGAAACAGCTCCACTCTTCACCTTGTCCATGAGTTTCAAGTACTCCTCCGTCTCTCCTCTTCCTAAATGCGGAATCACCATTTTGAGCGTCGGGAACCGCTCCAGCACTTCCCTGACAAAGTCTGGGTGACACACGTCGCGAGTATCGTCGAGTTGCTTTGCAGGGATGGCAACGTTTGGAAGCGTTCCGGCGTGAACAAGGATCTTTTGTTGGGTTGAGGTGGGGGGCGGTGTCATAGGCAAAACTAACAAAGCAGATGTGGAAGGAACTCAAACGGTTACCTACCGGCGCATTGTGCTTCACCAGAACAGGGTAAATTTCCATCATGCGAGGATCATTCACACGACATGCTTGCACGTGAGCGTGCATTTTGATCCCCTTGAGGCCAGACCGGATTGCCTAGTTTTCGTAAGCACACAGTTCAGCATTTCCCCCTGTTCTCCTCCCCCCACCAACCCCACCCACCTCATCAACAACCCCCGCCGCCCCCTTCTCACCCGGATGCACCGTGGCAAGGCCCGTCGCCGCACCCGCACCAAACACCTTTTCGTATTCCTTAACAAGACTCAACGTGTACTCATTGAGTCCCTGTGCGATCCCATCCTTGTGCGCGTACGAGATCAGCACCACGTGGGAGACCCCGTGAGAAAGAAGGAAGGAGCCCGTGTGGCCTTCGTAGGCTACGGGGGCATAGAATTGGCGGAAGAAGCTGAAGTGGGACGGAAGGGAATCGGGAGGGGGGAATCCTCCAGAGGTTATGCTCATTGCTTTTTTGAGAATTAAATGTCTCGAGAAACTCACGCCTGCACCGCTTTCATGAGTTTCTCCGGAAATACATGCACGTGAGCATCCACGACCGGGCACTGAAGCTTGCTTCGGAAGTACTCATCGCCAAGGTGCGCTTCGACTTCCGGCCGCGGGCCCACTGGCAAAACACGAGCTCCCGATGTGAGGAGGGAGTGGATTTCTTGAGACATGGGTAGATCGTGCTCGTAAGAGGAGAGGAAGGCTTCGTCAGGGAATGCACAGCAGGGGAGGTGCGGAACGCCGCTGTGGTGATTGTGAGACTTTGAACGGCATGATCGAGCAGAGACGCTATGGGCCGATGACGGATCCATTTTCGGAGAGCGATGGAGAACGATAGGTCGGTTATCGGCTCGTTAGTGAGTGGTGTCGGCCGGCCGCAGCTTGCAACTTTGGTTCTATTTTCATCTTCAAAGCGATCAACATGACTCAAGAGAAGGACCAATCCCCGATTGTAGATGCCAATCTCTTGGACGCGATCGAAAAGAACGACCTCGCTGCCGTTGAAGCCGCGCTTCTCTCCGGAGCAAACCCCGATACACGAAAGTCCATCACCCTCAGCTGTTTCGTGTACCCCTCGTGGGACGAAGACGATTTCGGGGAAGTCGTTGGTATAGGAAACCCGCAATTGCTCTCGGACACTGTTCTGGGCGAAACTGCCCTTGCGCTCGCAATCGTTCGGGCAAAATCGGTCCAAATCGTCACAGCGCTGCTCAATTCTGGAGCAAACCCCGATGCTCCACCCAGTTGGCGTCTACCTGCCACAAACCCAGTCTGGTGCCGTGAGGACTGGGACCAGCGCTGGTCCTACACTCTATCGTTTCCCTCTCTCCTCGCTCTCGCCATGGCACGTGGTGGGCGCGCTATTGAAGCGAGCGAGCTTCCCGCGTATTGGCAAGACGAGCTGGACAGTGGGCGAGTGAGGGTCAGCAAGCCCGGGGCAGTTGTGCACTTTGAAGGGGGCGACGATTTCAACCTTGTTTGTGATGAGGCCCTCCTTGCGCCCAGAAAGGACTTGGTGGAGGTGCTCCTCTCGCACGGGGCGCGCGTTGTTGATGCGGACTTGAGTGCGGCGAGGAGCACTGGCTATGATGATGTGGTTGCGATGGTGGAGGCTGCGTTCGAGGAGCAGATGGCAAGAGAAAGGAAACAGGGTCCAGCGAGCAATTTTGCCATTGCTTCAGGGGAAACGGTTGAAAACAAGGTTTCGGCGCTCTTAGGGGAACGAGCGGAACTGCGTCAGAGAAATGAAGACCTGGAAAGGAAGAACGAGGTCCTCACTCGGGAACTTGCAGAAGTGCGCGAAGAACTCGAAGCGCTGCGAGCAGAGCTGAAAGCGAAGGACAGAACACTGGCAGAAGGCCAGGAGATGTTATGATACACGGTTTATCTGTCGGTCATCGTGAAGCTTTGCAAGAGTCGGTCCAGAGGAATTGAGTCAGAACCCATAGAATGCATCCAGGATTGCTTACTAAAAATGTTAATTTCGCCTGTGAAGTTTTGAATACATCTTTCCCTGTTCAGATTATTCTCGCCACCCTCATACCCCGTGCTGACTAAGATATGTTCAGAAGCCATGGCTTAACCGCCAAGGGCCTTGATGAGAGGACCAATGATGGGAATCGAAGACAAACCGCCAGAGGACGCTTGACCACGCTGTAGGAACGAACAACAGGAAGAATTAAACGCCAGAGTCCAGTCACGACGGAACTCTAATATTTCTCACGGTCACTCCGAGCTCGAGGAGCTTGCCGAAAGACTTGGAGAAGTCCTCGAAGAAGAGTTTCTCGTCACGAGCGTAGGCCACCACCCACTTCTTGAAAACGGGGTCTGCGAGGAGGGCCTGGAAGAAAACGGTAACTGGATTTCATTTCCGAAAATAACCCCCCACATCACTTGCGCTTACCAGGTCAGACGGCAACATCATGATGGTGTCGTCGGGGTCCCGGTATTGAAGGACTCCGTTGGGAAGCTTCTTCTCGATCCAGAAGTTCTCGAGCAACTCCACGTAGTACAGGTTGGAGAAAGTGATGGGAGAGTGGGTCCAGGCTGCGATGAAGAAATCAGACGACATCAGATTGTCAGGGTGAGACTCAGATCCAGGCGAAAGCACTCACGTCCGTCAAAGCCGGAGCGGTCGGGGTGGCAACGACCCAAGGCGTGCGCTCCGGAAAGGGCAACGATATCGCGGTCATCCAGGCCCATCTTGTGGAAGATGAATCTGAGGTGGTCAACACCGTTCACGCCAGGGCCTGATAAATGAGAAGAGTAGATCAGCAAATCGCGGATAAGTCACTTGGGTCTCTACACACCTTTCGAGGCATCAGGAAGACGGCCGTTAGGTGGGATCTTGGCAGAGGCTACACCAGGAGCAGGTGCGGGGAGGTCGGTTCGGCCTTGGTGACGTGAAGTATTTGGAGATGCCTCTCATTTGGTACATAATCCATTTCAATTGAGCTCACCAGGCTTCCAATTGATTTTGGGGCCACCCATAGCCTCAATTGCTGTGGCGCCAGCCAGCGTCCACAAATCGGCGTAAGAGATCCAAGGGTGCTTCGCCTTGACAGCCTCGAGCTTCGCGCGGGCCTTGTCGAGTCCAGCGTTTGCGCCGTCCGTAGACTCTGGCGCATACCGCATCGTGGCTCCGTCGGAACCGCCGGTCTTGGACTTCTTCTCATAGGTCTGATCGGGTAAATCGGATGTTGCTTTATCCGCTGCGGGGATGGATATCGACCCGACACTCAGAAGAAACACGTACCCCAGACGCATGCCACGCGAGGCGGACGAGAACGGGACCCCACGATCCGTCGTCCCAGTCTGAGTCGTCGAGGGTGTCGATGATGTCCTGTCAACGTTGTACAAACGGCAAGAAGGATCGAGGGAATGATTTAGAATCCAAATATCACAAAAGAATGCCAGTGATCGGATAAATTCGTCGTGAATGTGTGTAATCCAATAAGCCACGCAACAACCCCGGCGAAAAGTCGGACCGCCAGGAGCGGGAATCAATTCCCTCTGAATCTCCGACAGAATGTCCGGACTATGACAGATTCGAAAGGAAAACACCATTTTCCGGTCTCTCGACGGGAAAGTTGGCGAGAAACGAGTGTCCCCCAAACCTGGAGGCGACGGTTTGCAAACACGCACCTTCTTGACAGCCTCGTAGTCACCAGCTTTGCTCTCCGAAAACACCGTCGCTACGCCAAATGCGGCCACTGCTGCGGCGCCCAAGGCGAATCCAGCCGCAGGTTTGAATGCGCTCTGAGATGACCCCTGGCCTCCATGAGCGAATCTTCGCGCGACAGTGAGCGCGGCAGGGCGGGAGGCTCGAGAGACAGTAGCGATTGAAGAAGCGCGAAGCGCAAGACGTGCTGCAGGGCGAGACATTTGGATGTGATTTGTGGTCGTGTGTTGGAAAGGTGACAGGAAACCACCGCCCTTTTATCGCCTTCCGTTTGTCAGCATTTTTTGAAATCCGCATGCGACTCCAAACCAGGACAAAAGTTCGTCAATGAAAATGGGAGATTTGAGCAATTTGAAGCCTGATTGACATATTCACATCCTTTCCCAAAGCCAGACGGTTTTTTGAAGATTGTGAAGTGCGGTTTTTTACTCCCCCGTTTTCGGCTCGCACGTTTCCATATTCCCAGTTCTTTTGTGTGGGTAACGGGCAAGTACATTGCAAAGGCGAACAGCGAAGTAGAGGTTGTTCGTCCATTTCTGACAGCGCGTTCACCGTCGCATCAAGTTGAATGTGTGCCATGGATGCTATGAATGAAGCGGGATTCGGTCAAAATAAACCTGTCTTTGTACTTGGTTGGAATACTTCATCGAGATGAGCAAGGAACTCATAAATACAAACGATGAAAGTTCAATAAATGAACAACTTCTCCTCTCTCTCCTTCTTCAAAGGAAAACGTGAGAACAACGTGAGCAAGGCCCCAGCAAGGCAACCCTCGCCATTGAGGGTTCGGGATGGCTTTCTTCCCTAACACTTCCACCATCTATTTCCTCTGCCCGCGTCTGTCACAAGAGAGTTCGGTACCCGGAGTGTCACTGGAGTGAAGGAGCTGGAGACATCATTTCCCCACCGTGAGGTTTCAATGCTCTCTGTGAAGAAGGCTGTGGAACTCATCCGTTCGCCGCCATCATTCAATCACGACTCAATGGGACACATTCACACCGCCATTTTCTACTTCTCTGAAGTACCACGTTCGCTGATGGAAGTCTCTGGCTCTCTCGCGGTGCTGGCAAGATCCGCGTCCCGGTTTTCCCCGACTCCATTGCATCCCCGGCACCGTTTCCGCCTGGGGCCTACGCGATGTAGGCACCTGACACATACTTCCGAGCCGCTCTCGCGGGCTTTGCTGGCTCGCCAGAGAGATGGTGGGGAATGGGAAACGTCCTCGCGGTCCCGAACCCGGTCAACCTGGTGGAAAGACTCACTTCGCAAATTTAAATTGCTACGGAATAGCTTGAAAGGAGCTGCCGTTGTCGTATCCGGAAGCATCAACACTTCAGCCAGTAATGGCATCGCCGAAGGGGACGTGAAGCCAGACTCTGCATCTCCCGAAATCCCCCACGACGCCAAAGCACAGGTTGTCTCACTACCACAAAATAGCAACGCTGCTAGCGCCATTCCGTCAGAAGCACCAAGCAATTACGCACCTCCACACGCCCATGACATGACAGGAGTTCTCCGGAACGCACTTCCTCTCGCAGCGGGCTCTGGTTATCATGCCTGTCGACATCCCGTCGTGTTGTGCCACGGTACGTTTTTTTTGCAGGGCATGTGTCGCAGTGAAGGACAATATTCACACGAAGTATAGGGCTCTTTGGGTTTGACACACGAGGCCCATCGTCCGTTCCATTCCTACAAGTTCACTACTGGAACTCCATTATCGTGGCGCTTCGTCGCCTTGGTTGCACTGTGCACGCGGCGCGCGTTCCCCGTACCGGTGGTGTTCGATCAAGAGCTCTGGCACTCCACGATCTCTTGATGGAGCGGGTCAGCGGTCAAGGATCCGAGGAAGTAAATCTGGTTGCCCACTCAATGGTGCGTGGTCTTCAAACATTGCACCGTTGGGAATTTTTATGAAAACGTTTTGCAGGGAGGGTTAGATTGCCGTTTCCTCATCACACACCTTCACCGTCCGAACTCATCCCAATCTCAAACACATCCCTACCGTGTTCGATCTCTTACGACAGTTGCGACCCCTCACAGGGGCTCCAGCTTCATGGTAAGAGATTGGGTTGAACCTAGTTTTCCAATTATGGACTAAATCCATTGCAACCCAGGACTACCTACACGAAAATTTTGGCCTGGGGCGTGTGCACGACACTGACTACAGCCGCTTGCTCGGTGTAAATGGCAGCTATTCCCCTGCACCAACGCAAACCAGACAGTCACGGCAGTCGCCGCCGAGCTGGTTATTGGGTGTGCTGGCAACTCTTGATCGACCGGGTTACTCTCACTTGACAACGGATTTCTGTACGCGCTTCTTCAATGAACATGTTACGCCAGACGACCCTTCCGTTACATAGTGAGAGACAGGTCGTGTGCCATTATTCAGCAAAGTCTGATGTCAACTTCCCTCCAACACAGCTTCTCGTACGCTTCGCACCTTCCTACCCCCCCTATGTCGAACCCGTTGCACTTTTCACATGCAGTGATATCTCGACGGGAAGGCGCGAATGACGGTTTGGTGTCGGTGGACTCTGCTCGATGGGGCAAAGTCGTCAAAGTTATCGAAGGAGTTGACCACTGGGACTTGAATGGACGGTGGCGAATTACTGGGAAGCGGGAGGGATGGCGAGTCGAAGATTTTTGGGTGGAAGCTGTTGGTAGACTGTGGCAGGAAGGGTACTAAACTAAATTTCGGCGAAATTGGAAGTGTACGTATGGCACTCGACTCTCTTATTAGAGATGTAACGCCCTTCTCACGCAATTCTTGTATTTGAATATCACGTAAGATGACCAAGTGAAGGGACTCGTGACATAGTATCGCCGAAGAATAATCAATTGATTGTTTACGAACTTTCCAAGCGGTTTTGAGTGAGATACTCAACTCCCCAACGTCGGGAAGGAGATGCTACCAACCAAATAATTATTAGCTTATGCTATAGCAGGCTTTGTCGTCATTATAAAGAGGAACGCTTTTGATGGGCGTCGGCCCATGCAAACTCCACGAGTTTGCCGATTAATTGCTCAGCTCGTTCTTTTTCTTTTGCAGGGAGAGTTTTCAAACTACCAAGAGGGTTGAAGGTCTCATTCACAACCATCATCTCTGCAGGATGTGCTCCGTGACCACCGTTAATGGGGGACGGCGGCAACGGAGGTGCAAGGACTGGTCTAAAACACGGTCTGGTCCGCGACTTGTCATAGGCGAGGAGTGCCGACGAGCTTGGGGCGGTTCCTACGAACAAACATTGACATTAACGCATTGCAACAATCCACCCCGAAAGTAAAATCACCGCCCAAAGCTGTCAACATCGAGTCCCAGTCTTGATGAGCGTCGTCAAGGGTTTGGACGGGTACGTCGACACAATTGATCCGCAGAAGTCGCGGATTTCTCCCATCGGTGAAGGACTCGGTCGACGCAGGTAGCGGTAGCAGCGAGAGGAGAGAGACAGCAGCTGAGAACGAGGGCATACTCAGTTTGTACGAACCACACCCCATGTCAAAGGTAACACCGACACACCTGCTCCTTCACCTGCACTGGCGATCACCAAACGCGACGGATCACCGCCAAACGCCTCCGCGTTCTCAATGACCCATTCCAGCGCCGCCTGCATATCTAAAAGCGCGAGGTTCCACTCGCTGCCATCCTTCGTCTCAGGAGGACATCGGCTGAAACTGCCAAACCTCACGTGCGCCTCGACCAAAACAATGTCCTGACTAGATACGAGGCTGGGAGGGTCTATAGGGGAAATGAATGGATGCTGAACGTTGGTGGAGAAGACGTGGAGGTACAGCTTGTAGGGCCCGCGGATGTGAGGCACTTCCTCGGGAAGGACTGATATTGTGTGCTCACAATGACGGGAACTCCTCGTGATTTTCTGAGATTTTTGACGGGAGCGATTCTTCTGAGCCACGGTGACCACACCTTGTTTGAGTTGAACATTTGAGCTGTACTTCACCACGAACGTCCACGGACCCAAGCACCTCGAACTCACATTCACGTATAAAATATCTTCAACATTGTTGGTCCAATCGCTTTGCTCGATCCCTCTCCGGACCTTCCCGTCGAATATGCCGTCAGAATGTGTCCGATCGACGTACCCTCCACCAGGAGCAGGAGACGCTTCACTATCGTCCTGGAACCAGTGATCTGGGCTGAGAGGTTGAGGTGGCTTCCATCGCAGACTTCCGAGCGGTGGGAGTGCATAACTTGACGATGTAAAGTATAGGGATTGGAATGATTTCACTTTCACAGTTGGATCGGATTTTGTCACGATTTCAGCACATACGGTACGCCTAGGAACGACATGTATCCAGTCTGATGAATTGTCCCACGTATGTAGCCATATTTCGTGGGAACAAGACTGGGATCGGACGCTGCGATCGTCGAATTGAGAATTGAGAGATCCAAAGCCCTGAACACCGCCTGGGCGATTCCTAACCTGGTGGATGTCGCTCGTTCGGTCGTAAGCGGACAGCTGCCTGACTCTCCCTCTTCGACTGGTCCCGCGATTGCATTTCAGGGGATCGCTCGATTCTGCAACCGACTGACTTTGGACACCACTTCAAGAGTTCAAAGTTCCCCCCGTTTCCTCCGCCTCTTTGCGAAATTTTATCCGTTTAAATACTTTATCGTAGTTCAATGAGTCGAATAGGTACCTGGTCGCTGAAGAACCCATTGTCTCACCACGATCCGGTGGGTTCATCGGGGAAGGATGTTGAGAAGCGAGCAAAGCGACGGATCCTTGTTAGTTGCCTCTCTCTCGCATGATGGTGGATAGCTTGTCCAAAACCTTGTCCAACATGATCTCATGCGCCAGTTCCATTCATATAGTCGGACATCCGGACCTCCGTTCTTTCAGGTCATTGGTTACCCAGCTCTCCCGCTCCCGCCTATCTTTTATGATGTTTGACATTCCAGTGCGTGTTCGCGACATTCCAACTTCAGTTCGAGCTTTGATTCAAGTTCGATAGCATGGGACAAAGGATCAGTGATACCCTTGGGATTTTGGTTATTGTTCTTTGAATTATTTTACACTGAACTTTACAAATGAGAATTAGCAAAATCTTGCATGTCAAATTTAGTCAAAATTGTTGTCCCCAACGTTCACGGCCGTCGTCCATTCGACTCCCGGCGTTGTTTCTGTCCATTCACTTGGTTCCTTCGACGGAAGCGCAACCCACAGGCGTTACAAAGTCTTTGAAGCGAAACCAACATATCAGCATCGAATCACCAAAAAGAGAGCCGTGGTCGTGAAGCTCACTTTGTTCCCCCAGGACCCGATCGCCATTCAGGAGAGCTCTGCGTGCCGCACTCGTGGCAAAACTTCTTCGGCGCAGAGTCGGACGGGGCGTTGTGGACGGGATGTCCAAACGAGCTCGGTTGTTGCTCGGTGAAGTAGTCGGTCGGGTACCATTGCGGGGGGGAAGCGTTGTACCTGAAGAGAAGAGTTGACCATTAGGTGGTGACGAAACCGTTTCGGGAGATCTGAACTTACCCAAAGGAAGGCACTCCCATCATCATGGGGGCAGGTTGTTGGAATGATGGTGATGAGGTGGCAGCTGGAGGCATGGTGTTGCCTAAAAATATTACGACCGTTTAGTGACATGTTCGGATTAGTTTATCATCCTTAAAACACATACCTGGCCAGTCTGCTTGAACGATGATGAACTGACGGTTGTCGGGTTGACCGCCAGTCTGGTTTTCACGGAGGGCTAGCTCATCGAGCATCCATTTCGCGAGCTCTTTGACAGACCGTTCGCAATCTTGCTCGAGCACAAGGAGGATAACCCTCAAGCGGGATCGGAGCTCCTCGTTGTAATTGATGGCGACGGCGAAGGCGTTGGAGTTTCGGTTGAGGGCGGTGATGAATGTCATGCGGCAGTTTTTGTAGTCGGAGAGAAGGCGTTGCAGGGTCACGTAGACGTGTTTGGTGATGGGAGGGAGTTGCTGGGACGAATTGTTGTTGATGCCCCAGAGGATGCGCGAGACGCGGTCGACCTCGCCCTTGCGCTCTTCGCGGGTGTCGAGGGTGATGCCCTGCAGGATGTTTGCGACTTCGAGCGACGGATGGGAGATTTCGAGCGGGTGGAGCTTGAACATCTCGTGCAGCTCGCGCACGAAATGTCTGCGCACTTTGTCAAAGGCATCGAGCAGCGCGTTTGGGTCTGCGATGGCGCCGGAGAGCGTGAGTTGCGGGTGGGAGTGTGTTGCCATTGCGGGTGGGTTGCACGAGGAGTGTGTGTGCCAGGTGTTGATATTCGATCTGGCGTGCGGCGTGAGGACGCCTCCCATGCGGCAGGCTGCGGACAAGAGCGGCGTACAGAATCCCTGACCACCACCGACAAACAAAAACATGCAGCGCTTGGCGGTACAAATAGGTACAGATGCAGCCACGAGCTTTTGGTAGCGTAAGTGGTCGAATTCGAGGCCACCAAGTGGATGTGCCGAATAGATTTGGGGGGTCCTGTTCAAGTGGTCGGCATTCGACACCAAACATTGCTGCTTTACCCACCGCCCACGCTTGACGGAGACGCCATGATTTAGCAAAGAGACGTGGGCAAAATGAAATTGGGAAATGAAGTTTAATTCCATACAAGATCGTGTCCTCGTTGAAACCTCTCCATACCAGATCACTGCTCCGCTTTGATAAGAGACACGGCGCACTCAAAAAATTGTCACGAGCTATTTTGATTTGACGCTAGGACTCGTGGGGATGCACTCGAAATGGATTGGACAGGTCGTTCCGTTTTTCGTTCATGGTCGAATGTGGAGAACCAAAAACAATCCCCATAGAAATATGCAGAAATTTGACATCTTTGCTGCAGAATAATCCTTGGTCAGACGCCATAAGGTCTCAGCTAGTCCGTTTTCGCTGCATGGTCACGGTCGGGTTTCGGGTGACGAGAGTGCTCGAGCGTGCCAAGACCTGCTTGGCGGCGGCCACACGAGCACAAAGCATAAGTCACGAGACTGCCACAACGTGGAAAAAATTTACGCCAATGTTTATTTTTCGTTCTATTTGCTATTCGGTTCAGTTGATTGTGACGGTCGGTCACAAAAGCATGGCGATGTGGCGGAACACTGGCAACGACTCTGGACCTTCATTTCCTTCCTTAATCCGGACCCATGCCCCAAAATTCCTATCAACTTTTCTTTTCAACACAACAAGCGAGTTAGAGAGCTTTGGGGGATGGAGAGCTCAATTGGGACAGAAAGTGGCACATTTCTATGTGATTCATCCGTCCAACCTGTTGATGCCCTTGAATACATACATAAAAATCGCTGTCCCCAGACTTCCTTGCCGCCATGGGGGCGTAAGGGGAGCACTCCAGAAAGATTGGCTCGCGTTCACCTTCACAAAATTCAGCCATTGTCGGCCATAGCTCCCACATTCAGCCGGACCCCCACCGCCCTTTCCACACCCCAACGATGTCCACGCTCCAGCTGCCATGTGTACAGCATTTGAATTCGCTGTCAAAGTCCACGGGCCGACCCATCGTGCTGGCCTCGGCGTCCCCGAGAAGAAAAGACATCCTCGACAAGCTGGTGAGTGGCTCCACGCAAACCACCTCAACTTTTTATCTCCTGCTCATGCCTGCCTCTGCAAGCGCCCATTAGAATCTGTCGCATAAGATCATTCCCAGCACTTTCCCCGAAACCCTCGACCACTCCGCGTTCGGCGATGCTGCGTGAGTTGATGCAATTCTCGCGTCATGACATGGAAGAGCAGAGCGATCCTTAACCTGGAACACCGCACGACAGGGCCTACGCGCTCACCAACGCCTCCGAGAAGGCCAAGGACGTGTATCGCACGCTCTCGGCCAGCTCAGGCTCCTCGGACGAGCCGCGTCCTCTCCTCATCATATCCGCAGATACCGTCGTCGTCACGCTCGACACCCACCCGCCAACGAGGTCCGCGTCGAGTCAGCAGACGTTTACCATCCTCGAGAAACCGCGTGACGCGGACCACCACCGTGCGATGCTCAAGAAGCTGAGCGGGAGAAGTCATGCAGTTGTCACGGGGGTTACGTGAGTCTTTCTGTCCGAGCGTAGCGAGACCCGAGGTCTAAGCGCCTCAAGGAGCTGACCGAGGACACGAGCGACGAAGGAGCGAGCTCGAGGCCTAAGTGCGATAGCACTGACGGAGACCGAGGCCTAAGCGCGCCGCAAGGCGCTGACCGAGGAGTCCGCGGGAGGCGATTGCACCGCGAAGCGGAGTACTCTCGCGGAGCGTATATCGAGGTCTACGCTTTTGTCTGTCTGATGGAGGAGGACGCCGGAATCTCTACTTTCACACTATGAATTGGTGCGACGGTGTCGATGTCATTTTCGGTTTCTGAACACCGTTCCATTATTTCTCTCCCTCCCTGACTCCAACCAACCTGCTTTCTTGACGCAAGCCTCCTCATTCCCTCCAACTCCCCATCCGGCAAAGACTCCTTCCGCCTGCGCTCATTCCAATCAACCACGGTCGTGCACTTTGCAAAGCTGCCTGACCCATGGATCGACGCGTATGTCGAAAGCGGGGATGGGAGGTGAATCATGGACGCACCCATTTTTTTCGCTGTGTCTTTGTGTCAATTCAACGTTACCGTCGACTTCCTGTTCCTGTTCCTGACAGTGACAAGGCAGGAGGGTACGGGTACCAGTCCCTTGGCCTCTTTTTGGCAACGTCCATTGAAGGGTGTGCGTACAATGTTGCAGGTACGTCAGTCTAGGTTTTAACAAGTCCCCACACCACAAGTAACGGGTAACACTTTTGACAAAGGTTTTCCCGCGCACGACTTTGTAGTAAAGTTGGACCAGATCATAAAAGATGGGGAACTGTGATACCATGACAATACACAATATAGCGTCTCTATGTCATTCGTCATCCTCCTCTTCTTCTTCACTCTCTTCTTCCTCCTCCTCGTCTTCCTCTTCTTCCTCTTCTTCCTCTTCTTCCTCCTCCTCTTCTTCTTCCTCCTCGGCTTGGTCGAGCCACGAAATAAACGGCGCCACCTGACGTTGACGTGACCAGACACGAAATTTTCAATCATCAGACATACAAGGATCGACCTGACGACGACGACGACGACGCTGAAACCCACCTTACTTCGCAGCCTCTGCTTCTCTTCGGTCCACCCCTGCTCACCCTCCTCAATTTCCCTCTTCGTCCGACTCCACCAACGCCTGACGACATCCTCTGGCAGCACGTTCAGGTCGTAGAGCTGCTTCAGGAAAAGGGGAAGAACGCGGTCACAAGATGGGGTTGGGTTGGGGGGGGTCGAAGAGGCGATTGACGACACCGAGGTTTGAGACTCGGTGGAAGACAGGGGCGGAACGGCCACCAAATAATTCTAGGTGGCGGGGGAAACAAAAACACAAAAAAAGCGGCTCAGTGGTGGCACACGGTGCCCGAACAAACAAAGTTTACCAACCAAAGTTAAATCAATCACTTCTTCTCGATCCTTGGCGTCGAAGACCATGAGTCCGATGAGTTTACCCCATTTGGCCACAAACTTCTCCCATTCCTTTCCTCCTCTGGAGTGCAAGGACACCACTTCTTCCACAATTCGAGGGACTACCACTCTCCGAACTTCGTCCCAACTCGTGTTCTCGGCCATTTTCGTCGTGGAGAGCTCAGAGTGAGCGTCAACGTACGAGTGGTTTTCTCGGATCGCGCGGCTGATTGTTTCCAAGATCTCGCGTCGGATACGCTTGGGCAGCGTCGTGGTGATTGTCCTCGAAAACTCGGCCTCGTCCGAATCATCGTCAATGTCTGAATCATCCTCCTCTGATGAATCGTCTGAAAGCTCGTCCTCGGATGACGCCGAGTAGTATCCCATGGGATCGACTGTGGAAATCTGGGATGACGTGCGAGTGCCTCGCGATGCAGTTGTTGCGTTTGGTGGGCTCGTCGCGGTAGGTGTCGTGGGGGGTGCGGGTAGAAGAGTCCCGGGAGCCATCACCAGGTCATAAATGTTGCGACCTGTAATGTTAAAATTGACGAATGGACCTAAAAAAGGGAATACTGGGACGCTGAACTCACCGATTTCGTCGATTAATAGATTTCGCGCGTCGAAATCTTCAGTCTCTTCTTCTTCGCCATACCGCGTAGCAAACACCCAGCCTTTGCCCTGTTCACCCGGTGCTTTCTGGTGTACTAACTCGTCCTCCTCCTTGACGGTCGCTTCGTCCTCCTCGTCCGCTTCATCTTCGTCATCAAGATCACCACCCATCACCCGTTCTTGTTGTCGCGGGCTTAGACGTGTCAACTTTGTGAAAGGCGGAACCACCACGTTCGGTCCCACAGCAGTGCCCGCTCCAAGAACGCATCCGCGATCAACAGTGCTTCCCGCTTCTATGGTGACGTCCTCCGCCAGTATCGACTTGTATATGACGCAGCCGTCTTGTACGACACACCCATCCCACAGGTAACTTCCTTCGATGACACACTTTGCGCCGACGGTGACATTCTTGCCCAAAACAGAGTCCCGTATCACTGTGTCAGCACCAACCACAGTTCCTGGTCCGACCTGTACATTCGCTGCGAGAAGAGTGGTCCGAGCTAGAGTAACTTCGTGCGCCTTCTTATCCAGGTTTATTGGAGAGAGCGCTTGCATGGATCCCTTGCGGCCACCTGGCATTTGCTTTGAAGGCGCCGCATTTCCAGCTGGTGGAACACGCGACGCACTAGGACGATACACATTGCCGCGATGATGACGATAGGCATCCCCAGGAAGGAAATTAGAGTCTGGGACGAGTGGGTACGTCAGCCGGGTCAGCATGTCTTGACTGCAGTCAGTCAAAACAACAATCAAATCAGTTTTAGTTGTTGAAATCGCTTATCACATCGTGCGACACAGACCTTACTCCGGCATACATTGCCGTGCTCGTGACCCGAGCACCATAGGTTCCGTACCCAGCAACGCTGTTGTCGTTCACAACGAAAGCCGAAAATGTCTTCCCCAAAATCTCTGACATCATTACACCACGCACAAAGTCTGCGCGAACATCAGCGTAATCGAAGTTCTCCGTAAACAAGGGTGGAATATCGATAGAGCAAATATCCACCCCAAGATCCAAAAGGTCCGACCGAAGGCTGAAGGTAGTGGGACGGTACGTCGCATTTGGCGGTGTCACGAAGTGTGTTCCGGGGAGAGTAATGGACGACTCTTTGGAGTGAGGCCCGGTTGCGCCAGGTGAGAAAAGAGGGAGGGAGGTGTAGTGATGGCATTGACCTGTAGAAGAGTCGATCATGTACAGCGGAGTGGACCCGCGCGGGCGTGATCGAGTGGGAGCAGGTTGGTGTGCAAGGCACATCGTCATGATGAGGTTTTTGTCTACAGTGCGTCGCTTCCTTTCAGACAAGACATTCAGATCCAGCGAATCCATCAATGTGAACGCTTGTGAGTCAAAAGAGGAGGAACACGGAACCCTGAGTCGACTCTCACTTGTGATACTCCAAAGCCGCTTTCAAATTCCAGTTCCCGACAATGTCAGCACAATGAACGAGCACAAAGTCCGCTTTCACAATGCCTTGTCGTCGATCGATTTCCCTTAAAGCGTCTCCGACAGAAAATAATTGTTGAACCTGGATAACGTGGATGCGCGGGATGCCTGCTGGCAGAGCCGATTGGGGAGGGTAGTACCATTTCGAAGAGCTGGTGCAATAACTCAATCAGGATACATAGACCATTGATGGTAATGGAGAAACTTCCGAATCATCGGTCCATCATTCCGCGGTTGCCATTCACTTCGTCGTGTCTGAAGAAGACCGCCTATGACCAAAACGAACCTTATATATGCCGATATTTGCTCTCCATGTGCACAACAAACGACATAAATCTCCTGAACTCCATTAGCTGCGAGAAACTCCAACGAATACTCGATGATGGGAACGTTGGCGAGTGGTAACAAGGCCTGGACGTGGAATGGTAGATTAAATGATATTCACATGAATCTCACATCAGTTGATAAGATGGAGTCTCACCCGGGGCTTCTCCAATGAGACGGGCCTGAATCGATTGTTGAATGAATCGGCAACCACGATCGCAAGGAGGGGGATCTCCTCGGGCTCAAGGCCATCAACAGGGCCTCCTGATGATTTATCGCGGCCACTACTCGCGCCTGATGCGTTGGCTCCACCAGATGCAGCCCCACTGGACATTTTGGAAAAATTGGAATGCGCTCTGGAGCCAACAACCAAATGAACCTTTCCAGCAAATTGGGCCTTTTATTTGCACAAAGCGTACGACTAATATATCATCTCCTTAGCGTCCGGCTGTGCTTCAATGGCACTCCAGTCGAGCATTCTAAACGTGAAAGCTATTGGTGATTGTTGTAAACTGCTTACAACGAGCTCCAGACGGCCAAAGAACCTGGGGGTTGTTTCGATAAAATGAACATAGAGCGGATCGTTATTCGAATCGCACACCCACCGATATTGTTGCCCTTCATAACGGCAGAAAAGGAGTACCGGGTCTTTCTTCTCCACTATTCGTTGGATCACTGGTGTTTCTGAATGTTGGGAAGGTTTTCCAAAAAACGAAACTGTTCTTTCAGTTGTCGAGAAAGCATTTTCGTACGACGATGCCGGAGCACGCTTCCCTTTGTTGTCATGGCTTGGGGGGAGGGGGACGTTTACAAACAAAAAGATACAGTTCGTCCATTCAACTATGGAGCAGTCAGGAGACAGAACTCTTTAGATTACAGAATAATAATAGCAGCTGACCCAACTCACTGATACCAGCATACTTGTTGAAAGATATGTCACTTGTTCCCGCTCCCATCGCCACGACAGCTGCTTTGTTTCCACCATTCGCGGGAATCAATTTACCCAGATAGTCATCAAACGAGTCTAGTTTTGCAATTCTAATTCGAGTCGATTTTGGGTTGGCTTCAGTCGGAGCAGAGATCCCCGAGCGTTTCGTGGTCGTTCTTTGTGTCTTGGAAGGTTTTTCTGATCGAGAGATTCGATCGTCGATATCGTCTGCTAGTGGCTCAGAAGGAGGAGTTACTCCAAGTATGCGATCCGATCGGCGACTTGGTCGAGGAGGAGGCCCTTCACGAGTCCGTTTCCGCGAACGCGATGGCCCGTTGGTCCCACTGATTGAGGGTATGTCTAATGACGCAAGGAGAGCTTGATTCGATCGAATACGCTCTGTGCGTAAAGTCTCAAAGTCAATGCCCGAATCAACCATTGCAGGACAAAAGGCAGCTTCGCAACAACTGGCTGATCCATCCTCACTCCAAAATATCCTGAAAACTTCCAATCTTCTTCCAATTTAACGATATTCAGATGGATCAAGATAGAATCCAGAAATCCTCCAGCAAATGGAGTATTGCTGGTCTGCCAGGTGAACTCAACTGTGGAGGACTCAGAATGCCACCACTGCAGCACTAAAGGCTCCGTGCGATGACAGCTCCCGTCAGACGATTGCTACCGTCCAAAGCATCGACGTACGTCTCACTTATATCCTCCTCGATATCCGTCATCCTTGCTGCTTTCGCATTTCTGAGGTCTCGTTCCACTCAATACGGTCAGCAAGAATTATCTTTCTTTATTTAGCCGACGTTGAGTCTTCTTTTCAGGCATTGCGTCAGATGAATTCCACACTGCTGCTATAACGACCTTCACACAATTGGAAGCGGGGATCATCTTGTCTCTGGTGACATCGTGTTGTTTGCTCACATAACTTCCTTGTTTCTCACTCAAATTGAACTGACTGGATCAGCTTCCTGCAGAATTGTGTACCTCCTACCTCATATCCAACTCGAGCATCACACGATCCAGCTTCCGGCGTTTTGTGTCAGACTCTCCCGCCTTCTTTCGAAACTCAAGTCTCCAGGCAATTTCAGTTGTGCCCCGTGTTCAAGGTCCTTCTGAGAGGATGGATTGGGAGGCCGAAGGACGACAATATCTCTCAACTTTTAGAATCACCGAACGCAACGCATCAAACAGCCTCGTAACAGCTGCAAATCGATCAGAGTACTATGTGGTCCAGTGGATTGAGCCATACGTCGGAAATGAAGCGGCTCTTGGATTCGACTTGTATTCAAATCCAACGCGGCAGGGCGCGATCGACATTGTGAAATTGCGAGGTGTCCCAACGATGACCGAACGAATAACCTTGGTTCAAAGCACGAAAAGCCAGTTTGGATCACTGTACTTCGTTCCCTTCTTTTACGTCAACGACTCCAGTTGGGGAACCCCTATTGGTGCCAGTGGCCCGAGACCTGGACGAACAGTAGCCTTCACCGGTACTGCAAATCTTGGAGGATTCACTTCAGCCGTTTTCAAATTGGACGAGGTTCTCTATAACGCTCTCAAATCTCTCACCTTGGCTGATGTGGATATTTTTCTGTGGGTGGTCGGTCACGGTGTCGGATTCATTTTTCTCATTCGAGATTAGTTTCGACCGGACGCCACCTCTGGACGCAACCAAGCCATCGCAATCAGGACTCTCGCTTCCAAATAACTCATTTCTCGCTGCATACATCAACCCTTCTGGCAATGTTAGCTCTCCATACCAAAACACATCCTTCAACGAGTTCCAATCCCTTGTGCTAGAGTCTGTCATCTCTGATTTGACTAGTACCAAAGATCTACTGGTTGGGGACAGAATCTGGACGATCACAGTTTCTGCAAGACCTGGATACTTTGCGCAAAGAGGAAGCGTGTTGTTGCCGACACTATTCCTAGTTTGCTCTCTCCTCGAACCGGTTGCGATGTATTCCTTCCTTTTGATTGTTGTTGCTTGGGAACTCCAGCGAGTGGACTGGAAAAACAACGTTAGCCGGCCAATTGCTCGCCGCTTTACAATTCCATCGACGTTGATGCAGTCAAGGAGATCCAATATTGGACAAGGCTCAATTACAAATGAAGGCAGCAAGAAGAACACGCTGTCTAGGAGAAAAGAAGGAGATGGTAGCTCGGTTGCGCCACAAATCGCCGGAACTGCTGGTTTGGAGGCGGGCAGTATGACACAGTATTTATAGTGAAAACTGAGTTATGATGGGTGAATCTCTGATATATCAGGAGATGGATTCCCATTTTGATAAAACCCTTGATGACGGGAGCGTGACGTGAGCTGAGCGTGACGTGAGCGTGACGTGAGCGTGACGTGAGCGTGACGTGAGCGTTATAAACGTGAGCTTATAAACGTGAGCGTTAGCGTTATAATTTTGAGGCACACTCAATACTCAAAATCTCAAGACGTTATCCTCGCTGTCGATAAAATGACTCAAGACTTTAAGAGAAGCCTTGACGACGAACTCGCCTTCTGGGCCCCAGGTGAAAGCAAGCAAGTGACCTTCTCACGTGAAACCCACACCGTCGGCTCGTACTTGGCGTACCGAATGGAAGAGCTCGGAATCACGGACTACTTTGCAGTGTACGTAAATATGTCCTCCCATCAGACCATGTGGCTGATCCTGGATGCTACCAGTCCCGGTGATTTCAATTTCTCAATCCTTGATGAGATTCTCCAAAATCCCCGGCTGCGGCTTGTCGGTTGCTGTAACGAGGTAATTTAGATGTACTACTCGTCGTTGCTCCAATATTTTGGTGCAAACGTCATTTCATTTACATAAGCTTAACGCCGCGTACGCTGCGGATGGCTATTCTCGCGCAAGGGGTCTGGCATTTCTCTTTGTTACGTTTAACGTCGGAAGTCTTTCATGCGTGAATGCGTGCGCTGGGATGTTTGCAGAAAATCTACCCGTTGTCATCGTTTCTGGATGGTGAGTAATTTGTCTCCCCCGAGTAATCTCGTGATGAAATTCGACCAGCGAATCTTTTGAAATAGCATGAACACCAGGGATATTTCGATAACGGAGCGTGTTTTACATCACACGACTGTAAGATGCACGAAGCGAACGTCTCTTTGCTAAAGCTGACCTTGGTTCTACAAGGGCCTCGCACACGACAAAGATCAATCCTTGCGCATCTTCAAAGAAGTCACATGCCACACCACAAGAATTGGCAAGTTGCCGAGTTTGTAAAATTTTGGCTTCGAGCAACTGACGGACCGGTGACTCAGTCAACCCAAGTACTGCTGCATTCCACATTGATATGGCAATTCACGCGGCACTTCGTCATCGAAAGCCCGTTTGTGAGGTTGCTTCTTTAAATCACATCTTCCTTCACTAAAAGTGTTTCCAATCAAGACATTGAGATACCGTACGACATCTCTCAGGCACCAGTGCAAAGTCCCGCAAAGCCGTTACCTCTTCGGATTCCACGGCACCCGATCAGGTCGAACCCGACGGCACTACAAGAAGCCGTTGAGGTCACCGCCCGCCGTTGGAGCGAAAGCAAAAGCGCCGTATTCGTCGTCGGAGGTAGATCACGCATGGAAGAGGGCGCCGTGGATGAGGTTGTTGCTATATCGAAGCAAACGGGATGTGGTGTCGCAGGTGGGGTCACGGTAGTGTTACGAATGTTGACGATCGTAGAATCAACTTGTCTTTCATTTGTACAGTGATGCCCGATGCAAAAGGCTTGGTTCCAGAAAACTTGAACGAGTTCTTGGGTGTATACTGGGGTGCAATTTCCTACCCGCGCTCAGTGCGACAAGTTGTTGAAGAAGCGGACCTTGTGTGAGTGGTCCAGCGTTTCCGCACTCCCACAAATCCATCACTTCAATTGTCATGTAACAACAGAATTTGGGTCTGTCCGGTATTCTCCGACTACTCGACGGTGGGATTCGCGATGCCACAAGACGGCATCATCATTTACGCGTCACAGGAACGTCCCTCGGTTCACATCGCCCCGGCAGACTATCATTTGCTCGCAGCTGTGACTTTCTTAAAAGCTCTGAGGCAAGTGGGGCTACCCAAGAGACCAGCTCCACCTCGAAGCACCGAGAGTGTCCCACATGCGATCAAGAGAGGAGACGGTGTGGAGAAGCTTACCAGAAGCAAAGTGTACGCGGAGGTGGAGAGACTTGTCGGCGGTGGCTACGCAAGCACAGATGGAAAGAACGGGTTTGGGAAGGATAGTTGGGGGCTGGTCGTGGAAGTGAGCGTAGTCATCCCCCTAAGTCGGGATTTCTTTTGGCTCAATCTCGGTGTTTGTAAGGTCGGCGACTCGTGGTTTTCCGCAATCGGGGTCCACTTGCCGCAGAGCACTGGGTAAGTCCCACACATGATGCTTGGTGCTGTTTGAATGTGACCCGTTGGTTCGGTTGCCACCAAGCTTCGAGATGCAATTCCTCTATGGGAGCATTGGTGAGAAGCGTTCTTTTTGACAGACGCTGCAACTCGAAGTCACGCGCGAGATCTCGTCTTGCCCACCAGGATGGTCTGTCGGCGCTTACCTCGGATACGCCCTGGGCATTGCTTCCGGCGGAAAGCCATTGTCACTCTCCGGGGCGTCACCTCAGGCCAAAAGTGATCAAAATAATACCAAGCGCAACAGAGTGATGGCAATCGTGGGCGACGGAAGCTTTCAGGTGCAGTTCAATGACTCACGGAGCGGTCTCTCGAACGCAAAAGTTTTGTGGTTTACAAATAGGTCGGAGCTCAAGAACTCAGCACGGCAATCAGGTACGGCGCGGCAGGAGTTATGATGGTCGTGAATAACGGCGTGAGTGAGCGTGTGTCGTCGTTACGATTATGTATGCCTGATGGAAATGCCTGCTGTCATTTTATCAGGGATACGCTATTGAGGACCAGCTCCACGAGTAAGCGCAGTGCCTTGAAGACGGATGCGACCGCTTTGTCTCACCAGCTCACGCATTCTAGTGGCCCGTACAATCGGATCCAGGTATATACTGCGGTTCGTCTCCCTTGCACAAATGTAATGCTCAAGGCACCACCCTTCGCGCTCCCCGGCCCCTCACAGAACTGGCGCTTCGCAGACCTCGTCTCCCTCTTCTCTTCCGCGCCCACCGCCCTGAACCCCGCACACGCGTGGTCTGCGGTGTGCCACACGGGCGCAGATCTAGAGCGTGTCATGGAGCGCGTTCACGGAGATCCGGATGGCCTGGCACTGATCGAGGTGGTCATTCCGACCGACGATGTCACCAAGGAGTTGGCGGAGTGGGGCGGCAAGGTGCGTGCGGACGGGGGTGGAGGGGAAGTGGGTATGTAAAGGTGACGGTTTTGTGGATAGGTCGGAGCGTATACGAAGCGGGTGGGGTGAGAGGTCTCCATTTCATGGGGAGGGGGGTTCTTTCTGCAACAGCTTTTGCATAGTTTAGTTTTGCCTGTCTTCTCAATTCAACCGAACGTCTTCGCAATTTTGCAACCCACTACGACGGACAGCGGATCGTGCTTAAAGCATCACTACGGAAAGACGCAGCGCATTTCGAGACAGCCAGTTGCTGCAGCTCTATCACCGAAATGCCGCCACTCCCCGTACAGCCGGTGGACCATCAACACCTCAGCGAGGTCCAGCTGGTAACAGTTGAGCAACACGACGTCGTCAGACACGTCACCAAAGGCGAGGTGGGGCTCCTTCGCGGAACAGAAGCAGCGATGCTGGAGATGGAGATGGTGGCGAGGGCGATGCCCAAGGTGCTACTTCACGAACATCTCGAGTGGGTGAGCACGAGGGGTGGAGTACGGAAGAAGATTTTATGTACTCACCGCTGCTGCGTCTTTTGTGACGTTGACTCGCCTCAGCGGCGGTCTCCGGCCGTCCACGCTTCTCGAACTTCTCGTCTCCCGTAACATGGCCACCCCAGCTCCGTGCGCAACCACGCTGACCACCTGGTTCCGCGACCGGGCGCACTCGGGGTCCCTTCCTGCGTACCTATCGTCCTTTGCGCTGACCATTGCGGCCATGGCGTCCCCCGAAGCCCTCGAGCGGGTCGCGTTCGAGGCGGCCGAGGACGCGTGGCATGACGGCGTGGTACTCGCTGAGTTCCGCGCGGATCCGCTCGCGTTTGAGGCCTATGGCGTATCGGGAGAGGATGCTGTTGAGGCCATGCTGCGCGGGTTGGCAAGGAGCGAGCTCCCCAACGGTCTGATTGTGTGCGGGATGCGGGAGACCCCCGAGGAAAGGGTCATGCGCGCGGCGGAGCTAGCGGCGCGGTATGCGGGAATGGGAGTTGTTGGGTTCGACCTTGCCGGGCCCGAGTTTGGGTTCCCTGCGACAACGCATGCCCGCGCGCTGCGGGTGGCGCTGGACGCGGGGCTGGGGCTCACGCTGCATGCAGGCGAGGCAGATGGACCCGAGCGAGTGTTGGAAGCTGTGCGGTTGGGCGCGCGGCGGGTCGGACATGGAGTGAGGCTCGGGGATGTGCTAATGGACCCGGGGATGGCGTCGTTACTGGAAGAAGCCAAGGCGAAGGACGTGCACCTGGAGGTATGCCCTACGAGCAACGTGCATACAGGAGCGGTTGCGTCGGTGGCGGGGCATCCTGTGGTGGAGCTGTGGAGGGCGGGTGTGAGCGTGTCGTTTCACACGGACAATCGGTTGATGTCAGGGGTGACACACTCGGGGGAGGCGCTGGCGCTGATGATGGACGCGGGGTTGTCGGAGGAGGATTTGGTGCGAATGAGCATGGAAGCGGCGAGGCATTCGTTCCTGGCAGAGGAGGTGCGCAGTGCGGCGGTGGAGAAGATTCGCAAGTTTAGCAGCAGGAGAGGGGGGAGTGTGTTGGTGGAGTGACCTTGATTAGTGTATGGTGATTGGGTGTGTTGAGATTTGCAGATATTGTAATTTGATTGCTTATATTAGTTGGCTGCAGTGGGACACCAAACGGAAACAAACACGAAGCGCTGGTGTCAAGGAGCAACAGAGCAAAAGTAAAAGTAGGATATGAAGACGTTGGGTGTGTGAACGCGCACTCTGCGTTTTCTCCTTTCCTTCGTTGCGAGTGACCGAAGCAGGAGCGAACACCCGATCATTGCAAGAGAAATGGCCCCGCCTGCAGGTGGACCGGTCTCGCCGCATGCGGAAACGCAGCGATCGCACAAGAAAAGCGGAAAAGCGTCAGCATCGTCCGCAAAGGGAAAGAGCACAGGAAGCTGGGATGACGAGGATGCGACGCGAGAGGGAATGCGACACCACTCGGACATGATGCTCGACGGCGATTCGGGCGACTCCGACCCAGAGGGCCTGTCGCACGCGGCCCCGCTCTACTCCTTCTCGACACTCGAGCGCCAAATGACGGCCATCGCACCATCCCCCTCCGAGCCCGAATGCCCCGACTTCACGGACCTCTCCGCACCACACATCGAGTCCTTCAATGCCCTGTTCCAAATGCAGGGCGAGCAGGACGACGTCGGTTTGCTCACCTATGCCATTCGCGATGTCGGCAAGAGGGTCTTCTATGACGGGTTTGGCGTGCCACAGGAGGACGCAAACGCGCCACCAAAGAGTTTTACAAAAGGGGATGCCGAGAGTAGGAGAGCCGTGCTTGGGAATAAACTGGAAAGTGAGTGGTAGTCGTCCCATGGTTGGGTTCACCGACGTTAATGGTCGCACGGAGGAGCACGTGCTTTCGCTGCACCGATCTTGATTCCTATCTTGGAACGGAGAGCTGGATAAAGTCACTGGTGCTGGTGACAGACTCTGAATCGTGGAAAAACGGTGTGACGGATTCCGAACCGTGCAAAATGGCCACTAGTGGCGGTGACGAGGGATTCTACATCGTTGAAGAAAAGAAACTGGTGGCGAAAACAGTGGGGAATAGTTTAATCCACGATTTCGAGGATATCGTGCCCAAGTGACACCACGCTGAGCACCTCAAATCCCATTCCTAACTCTCCTCTCATCCTATCAACCCCTGCTCACCGCACCTACTCACCCCCCAGTCTGGTTCTCCGACGTCCGTCTCTCTCGCCCCACGCTCCCCGACTCGTCCCTCTCCGCCACGCCCCAACTCTTCCCCTCGGAATGCCGCGAGCGCGGCGTCTCGTACAAGGGCAGAATGCAGGTTAAGGTGTCGTGGAGGATCAACGATGGACAGCTCAATGAGGTCTGGAAGGAGGGTGGGGGTGTGCCCGTTATGATTAAGGTGCGTGGGATTGAAGTGGGTGGGGGATGGTGGAGAAGAGCGGTTGTAGAGAGGAGAGGAGTAGTGATCGAGGGGAGTTGGAATGATCAATTTTGGGATTCGGTCGCTTTTTGCATTGCGGTTAAAGCGGGTACAACGGACGCCAACCTTGGAATATGACACAGATTTGATTTAACTCATTCTCCCATTCTTGCCCCGCACCCCTTCACTCCTCCTCCTATCCATCACCAGTCCGCCAAATGCAACCTGCACGCTCTCCCACCCACCAAACTGATCCAACGCCACGAAGACCCCACCGACCTTGGTGCCGTCTTCCTCGTGAACGGGATTGAGCGTCTCATCCGTCTCCTCATCGTGCCTCGGCGGCACCACCCGACGGCGCTCATTCGCCCCTCGTTCGGCAAGCGCGGGGAGAAGTACACGCACTACGGTGTCGCCCTGCGGCTCGTCAGGAGGGACGAGTCGGCGCAGACGATCACGCTGCACTATCTCGACGACGGCGCCGTCACGTTGCGGTTTTCGTGGAGGAAACAGGAGTATGTCGTTCCCGTTGTGCTCATCTTGAGGGCGCTCGAGGAGTGCTCCGATAGAGACTTGTTTGAGAAGATTGCAGGAACGCCGGCCAACAGGCGAGGTGCGTCCAAGGGCGCCGCCGACCCCTCTGCCGCATCAGACCCTCTTTCCACACACACTGAGCTTCTGCTCCGGTCCTGGAGAGACACGCCCTTCTCGGGGCGCTGTCGAACGCGCGCAGAGTGTGTCAGATTCTTGGGGGAGAGGTTCCACGTCATGCTGGGAACGGACCCCGGAGCCACCGACGAGGAGGTCGGAAAGGAGTTCTTGGAAAGAGTTTTGGTGTCTGGAGACAGTCACGGGGCGGATACGTCGGAGAGGTTTGAGATGTTGATGTAAGTTTGTGGCGAAAGGAAGGCCACGTTGACATCACCCTCACTCATTTGTCTGCGTATCGCGTTTCAGTCTCGCCATCCAAAAACTCTTCCTCCTCGCATCTGGACTCATAGCGCAAGACAACCCCGATTCTCCCGCCAACCAGGAGCTCTTGCTGGGCGGATTCCTCTATGGGGGCATTCTCAAGGAGAAACTGGCCGACTGGCTGGACGCGATCGGGTTACAGGTGGGGGTCGACAAGAGGTTGTTAAAGGGGAAGACACCTGTCAATTTTGAGGACGGTGGGTGAACCGTTGGAAGTTCTGTCTTTGACGACGTGTCGCTAATACGACCCAATGAACATCAGCCAAATATGTTACACGCCTCTTTGGTCGTCCCTCCGCCGACTTTGGGCGGAAGCTGGAGTATTTCCTCGCGACGGGCAATCTCGTCTCCAACACCGGCCTGGACCTTCCCCAAACATCCGGGTTCACCGTGGTCGCGGAACGCCTCAACCATCTTCGTTATCTTAGTCACTTCCGGTCTGTGCACAGAGGTGCTTTCTTCGCCGAGCTGAAAACCACCACCGTCCGTAAGCTCGTTCCCGAGGCGTGGGGTTTCCTGTGCCCGGTGCACACACCGGACGGAGCGCCGTGCGGGCTGCTCAACCACTTGGCTCACAAATGTCAGGTTGTCACCCGGTGGGTGGATTCGAGTGCGGTCGCGAGGGGTGCCGCGGAGCTTGGCGTGCGGCGTGCCACACCTCTCGAACCGGCAGACCCCCGCGTCACTGTACCTGTGTGTCTCGACGGCAAGGTTTTGGGCCGAGTGACTCCCGAACACGCCCAGCGCGTCCGTGACGTGCTCAGGTTCTGGAAGGTTACGCGACAGAGGGGAATTCCGCTCGACCTTGAGCTGGCCTTGGTTCCCCTTTCGGATCGTGGGCTAATGCCTGGGCTCTTCATGTTCACGTCCCCAGCACGGATGGTCCGGCCTGTGCGGTATTTGGGATTGACGCGAATCGATAGCAACTCCGGAAAACGGGTTCCAGTCGGGGATGAGAACCGTTCGCTGGATCTGATTGGGACCTTTGAGCAGGTTTTCATGGACGTGGCATGCTTACCGAGGGATGTTGTGCCCGGGGTGACCACGCATATTGACTACAACCCCACGGACATGTTGAGTGTGGTGGCGAACTTGACGCCGTTCAGCGATTTCAACCAGAGTCCGAGGAACATGTATCAGTGTCAGGTGAGTCCCAATCAAGACGTCTTCCCACAGTGCGTTAAAGATTAACCAACCGAACCTGTTGTCAAGATGGGGAAACAAACCATGGGTACTCCTGTGCTCAATTTCGGTTACCGAACGGACAATAAGCTTTACCGCCTCTACACGGGCCAGAGTCCGATCGTACGGCCCAAGTTGTATGACAAGTATGACATCGATTCCTACCCCAATGGAATCAACGCAGTTGTTGCTGGTGAGTAGTAGCACGTGCGACATATATCCGACTTTGATGCTTGACATTTCCCCAATCCCAACAACAAGTAATCGCATACACTGGCTACGATATGGAAGATGCCATGATTATCTGCAAAGGAGCTCACGAACGTGGATTCGGACACGGAGTGATTTACAAGTCGGAGTTCGTTGACCTCGCCGTTGAGGCCGGCGGCATGCGCAAGGGAGCATCAACCAAGGCCATTCCATTCCACTTTGGTGTGTCGAGCAACGTACCCGGAGCGGGAAAGCGTGGCGGAGTAGATGCAAAAGTCATGAACTTCCTCGACCAAGACGGTCTCCCACATATCGGCACAAAGCTCTCAGATGGAGATCCTTACTATGCATACGTCGATGAGACAACCGGCGCAGTCAAAGTTGTGCGATATAAGTCGCTTGAGGATTCTTATGTGGACGAAGTGCGATTACTTGGGGACGAGACTGGTAAGGCCCCCCTCACACGAGTGCACATTAAGCTTCGGATACCGCGTCAACCTGTCATCGGCGACAAATTCTCGTCGAGGCACGGACAGAAGGGTGTGTGCTCGCAAAAGTACCCCCAGGTGGACATGCCCTTCAGCGAGAGCGGGATTGTACCGGACGTCATCATCAACCCTCACGCGTTCCCAAGTCGAATGACGATCGGTATGTTTGTCGAAAGTCTCGCTGGCAAGGCAGGAGCAATGCACGGTATGGCGCAGGATGCGACGCCATTCGTTTTCGGGGAGGAAATCGACGAAGAAAGTGGACAGAAGGTAGAAAAGCTGAGTGCAGCAGACTACTTTGGGGACCAGCTCCAGAAGGCGGGGTACAACTATCACGGAAATGAACCAATGTACAGTGGGATCACTGGGAAGGAGTTCAAGGCCGATATTTACATCGGGGTGAGTTCAGATACACTCTTTCTATTCTATTCATCAATTCTGGATGATGAATTGGTTTGGCACAGGTGGTTTACTATCAACGTCTTCGACACATGGTGTCAGACAAGTACCAGGTGCGCACGGTCGGCCCTGTTCACAATCTCACACAACAACCAGTGAAGGGTCGAAAACGAGCCGGTGGTATCCGATTTGGTGAAATGGAGCGGGATTCTCTTCTCGCACACGGAACAAGTTTCCTTCTTCAAGATCGATTGATGAACTGTTCCGACTACTCGCAGGTGAGTTTCAATGAATAAGCGCAATCCGTTCTTTGTGTTTCACAGTCGTGTGTCTTCGTTCCACCGCAGTCATACATCTGCAAAACGTGCGGATCTATACTCACACCATCTCCCCACCCCCCGAGCACGATGGTCACCTCGCGCAGAGAGCGTGTAACCTGCGGCACCTGCAAATCTTCCAAAGGCATTGACACTGTAGCAATACCCTACGTCTTCCGATACTTGGCAACTGAACTTCTGGCGATGAACATTAAGCTTACTTTGGACACGAAGTCTTAGACTGAAATTTAGATATGCTGTACGATATTGTATATCCGTGATACCCTGCTCTGCTCATTTCACCATTATTTTGTTTTTTGAACGGTGATCTTGCGAGAGATCTTCTAATCCCGAAAAGGTAATGAAAGAACAGAAATCGCTATCGCAGCCATTGCAATTAAATACGGAAATTACTACGCAAAGGATAGCTGGAAGCATACGGGTAGTTGGTAGAGCAGTGGGATTGATCCGTTATTCCGAAATGAACGTGTTGCGGACATTCTGGTGCAGACAGTCCAGGAAAGAAGCGGCACTGCAAAACATCTTCTTCCGTGCACTCAGTTCGTCGCATTTAGTCGCGAGAATTCTCAAATTGAACGGAGTGTTGGCGAGGCGGAGGTTCGGGGATCTCCTCAGTCAGGCACACCGGCCGCCACCTCCAAACGCGGCGCACAAACGGTTCAGAGATTGGACTCTCTCGCCAGCCCATTGCACCCGAACGTCCGCGCAGCCCTGCAGATGGAAAACGTGCAGCCTGCCTACCTGCTCAAGGCCTACGACCGCGTCCGGCGACACTTCGTCAAGGAACTCTACGACCTCCATCTCGTCCATCCGTCCGACCTGGCGCATCCCACCCTCAAAGTCCAGGAATCGCTGCAGGGTATTCTATTGGACAACCGCCACGAGGTGGCGAAAGAGGTCGAGCAGGTGTCCGCGATCCTTGCGGTACTTGCGAAGGTTCCACACGAAAATTTCGCCAGTGTGAACACCCATGTTCTCCTCACAATCCACCGACTTCTCGTCGACTTTGAGAGCTTCCGCAAAAACTTCCTGCGTGCAATGAGCGAGAATTCCAAAAACGTTGCAATTGCAATCAGCGGCGACCCTGATCTTCGCGCTCGAATTCGGTCTGTTCTAGGAGCGTTGGACCAAGACCCTGAGTGGACTGTGAGGGAGCGTGCGAGCCAGATGCTGGATGAACTTTCGCTGCGGGAACCCGCCACAGTAACTGTATCGACTTCAAGCTCAATGGCCATAACTGCAGCCCCGGACTCGTATATTGTGTATTCCAGTGATTGGCCCAGAAGTGAGTGTGTTAATATTGTGCATCTTGGCAGCCTTATAACTGTGCACTTCCAGCAATACCGAGTGTACCATTGGCGCCAATGGTGCCACAGATCGTGGCAACCACAGGTCCTGGACACACACAAGCTCTCGTTATTACCGTTCCTTCTACAGCTCCACTAAATCAGTGAGTATGCTATACTAACGTTGGTTTTCACAAGTCCTAATGATTATGTTTTCGTTCCGAACATTGTTCTAAAGGTACCCCGCTGCCCTTCCAATGACTCACCAACGTTACCCGTCGGACTTCTATAAGATTCAGGAGCCACAGTACGGAGTGACGCAAGCGCCCTCGATGCCTTCGATGTCTTCCGTCGGACACCAAAATCAACATCCAATGCCCGTGCAACGCGCTTCCAGCCAGCGGTCCATCAACAAAAGCTGTGGTGAATGTGGAACGACATCTTCTCCAGAGTGGAGAACTGGGCCTGCTGGAACCAAGTAAGAACTTTACTTTTCAAATTTACCACCTTCAGTACCCGTCTGATTCATCATCGTCACGACAGACTTTGCAATGCATGCGGGCTTCGATATCGCAGACGCAACCAACAAAGCGCGGCGCAGAAGGGCAATGGCCTTGAATCACATGCCGTGGGAACTGCCGCATGAATCAATTTTTGTTTTGATGGGTTTCTGCACTTCACCAGCAAATTTGGAATGCAATCACGACTTCAATACCAAGCAGAATCGGAGGGGCAACGAGCAATGGACAACTACCTCTTTACCTTTACTACTTTCCCCAACTACCACAGTTTTAATGACAATATGTCTTGCATACAATTGCGTGGTAGACAAATACATTTCTAGCATATGAAATCTCTCTTATCTTCGTTTCATGACTCAGCGTTTAGGTTTGCACCTGGCGTACCTTTCTTCCCTCACCCTTGGCATGTTTCGCTTTTGTTAGCTGTGGCCAAGTCCATGGCAAAACGTTCGTATTTATATTCATTATTCATTACGAGTAGTTATAAAATGATGCATGATCTCACAACCTTGTTGTTGTGCAAAGCTGACATGCAAGTAGCAAACTAAGTTTATGAACGCATTGCGACCAGACCTCCAACACGGTCCTTAGGTCTGTAGCTCTGGATGAACCACGGCAGTTCATCTCTCTTGAGTCACCAGCCGGTCATCCCATCTCTATGGCGCGACCTGCTCACCACCTTTCAAGGACTCGGCACCCAGTTGAACCGCAGATCCGCCGAGGCGCCCTGCAACCCACCCAACTATAGCCTCCACGTACTCCTCCCCTAGACCCACCAAATCGGCGCGAAGTGAGTCGAGGACTCGGGCAAGCCGCGGGGATGAACTCTCTTCTGATTGATCAGGACCCAGTGGTACAGCACTGGACGAGTGTAAAATTTTAAAACGCACCAGCAGTAGGACCCATTCACAAAGCGCTACTCACTGCGGATCCCCTTTCGCCTCCTCCACGACATCATCCATCTGCTTCCTCACTGTATCCCACGTGGCATGAACAACATGGTTTCTGACCTCATCATCTTTTGGTTGCTCTTGGAAGCCATCGAGCACAACCTCCCACCCCATGCTATATGGTACCCTTCCTGCGCCACCTGGTATCCATTGATCCAACCCCACATGGAAGACGCCCCATTTTGACCCCACGCCCTGTCCCCCACGTGGACTCACAATGACGCCAACAAACGGCTCCACATCCTTCCCGCCTGACCCACCACTCTCTGTCACACACCCGCCCCTGCGGAAAAGTGCCTGATAGCCTCCCTGAGTCGCTACATCCCTTCCACTTGGTCTTGCCTCGAACGTCGGGTGAGAGTGGTACCATCCCACTACCTCGAGATCCCTTTCGGCAAACTCTTTCCTCGCCGCGAGCTCCGAGAGTGGGTCGATTTCACAGTGCACGGGGGAGGACGAAAGAGAGCGACATGGGCGCGCAAGACGGAGGTGAAGGGTCGCCGGGGAGTCCCCGGTAGAGGGACGGAAGGTACCAGCCAGAAGGCCCAGAGTTTCGTGGTGGGAGAGATGTGCATGCAGATCGATTAAAAGCTTCCATAAAAAGGGGCACAAGGAAGAGGAGTGGATGGTTTAGTGAATTCGAGCTCCCTTCACAAGCTAAACACTTACCTTCACCCCAACGTCGACCACCACCTTAAATGGACCCGCTCTTCCATAGTTTGACACCTCTATAAGTGCCAAATCTTCGTCCCCGTAGCCCACACCACTTGCACCCGCCCAGTCTACTTTCCACCGTCTCCTCCGGCCTCCCTTCCTCTTCTTCCCCCCTTTGCCCCTCTTCCTTCTTTCAAACCTCTCCAGTGCTGCTTCAACCTCCTTCGGGGCAAAATATCTTGCATTTGCAACCATCAGTTTCCGTTGGTCCTCGTCTGACATCCCCAAAGAAGATCCCGTTGACCCTTGAGACGAATCCGTGTCTGAAGCCCCCCCGCCGCTCCTCGCTGTGGAAGTAGCCCAAAGTCCAGGCGGAGCACGAGAACGTGCGGGGTACCGAGCCAATCCGCGGTCATCTCCACCCTCCAAATCTGCACCCAAGACTACAGGGTCTGGTCGAGCTCGCTTTTTCGGAGGGAGCAAGTTCTTCTTCTCCCCGCGGCGCAACGCACCACGGTTGATAGCCCCACAACGCTCAAGAAAACGATGCACTCTCGACACGGCATGCACGTCGCCCTCCTTGAGGCCTCGACGGCATCGCGTCTTTGTAAGATATCGAGGCCCCGCTGGGGGTGGGCGTACGCGGGACGTCAACTTCGCTGGCGTTGCTGACGAAACGGTCCTCTCATACTCGCCAAGGCATTCGGCCCACAACGCCAATACATGATTGCGGATTCGGACATATCGCTCTGGGGTTTTCTGAGCCTGCTTCAGGGATCGCGGGGGGAGAAAAAATTCAGGATTGTGCAAGGCTTCGAGTGGGTGGATCAGCGTAGATTGGATGGGCTTAAGGTGAACGTGGTCATTACCAGTTGCATAATAATGAAGAAAGCCTTCTTGAATCATCTCTCAGTATTCCTGCTCTACATGAAAACTCACCGTGTCCCAGAGATCATCCGATTCCTCCTCCCCATCAGCGTCCGAGCCTCCATCACGCTCGTTACCATCGATGTCGGACTTTTTCTCAAGCTTGAGCTCGACGTTGCGATCGTCCGAGTTTTCGAGGAGTCCAGAGTCCATCTGATTGGCCTTCTTCTCGCTCTGTTCCCCATTCCCGGTGGCATCCGCTGGGGCGCTGGTGTCCCGAGAAACGGATCGCTCTACCGAGGTTGTCGCGTCTGATGATTCCACAGTAACTCCGAACTTGTCGCGTCTCGTGGACACGTCGTGTCCTTTCACCCTGTCAACTTCTCCTTGAACGCTTTCGTACAGGTTCCCGTCCCCAACGCTTGCCAGTGGTTCGTTAGGCAACGCTTTCCTCCTCGCAACCCCATGCGAGGCCTGGGCCAGTGAATTGGTCTGTGTGGGTTCCCCTGTAGGAGCATCTGAGACCTCACTTGCACTGTCAGTTTCTCCTTTCGTCTGCTTATTCCCATGATACGAAATGTCTGAGCCAGGCGTATCGTCTTCCATTCGACCATTGGGTAGTGCTATGGGATTTTGCACTGGTTGCGCTCTGGGAACAGATAACTTGCGTTTTGAAGGTGGCTTTTGGTTTGATGGCGATGTCAGATCTGATGGTACGGAAGAGTTTGAGATTGGGAGCGTTAGAGGGGTGACGGGGAGTGGGGGGTCGGAAGGAGGATTTGGTGGGGGCTTGCGGCTTGGATCCCCATGTCCTCCGGTTGAAGCAGCGGCGAGACTGTCACGCTCCTGCACTCCGGAGCTTGCTGCCACGGTGTCTAAGTGTGCATCTCCGGTGCTGTCCACATCGTCGAGCTCAACGTCAACATCAACTTCCAGTTCCTCGTTCAGCTCGTCCCCGTCAGCTTTCACGAGTCGCACAGTCTCCTTCGAAACAACATTAAGTCGTTGTGCAGGCTGTGAGGGATTGCTGGGTTGCGTAACCGCGTGCTCCGCAGGGCGGCTTCTCTTGGCTGGTCGTGCAGGTTGTGAGGACGGAGCGACTTGAGAGGGCTTTGGTTTCACAGGTCGCGGTTTTGGCTTCGACTTAGCCCGCGCCTGCACGGCTTTTGGTTGACGTGGATTCGGCTTCTTCCCTTGGCTCTTCGCTGCTGTTCCCGACATACCCTCTTGGTACTGGCCACTTTCCGCCAATGTCCCATATGGGTTCCCTACGCCTTCCACCCAGCCCCATTCCTTCATCTGCGCTAGGTGCGCAGCCTCCCTGTCTGCAACTTCTCGCGCTCTCGCTTCGTGCACCTCCTCCGCTGGTGGTCGTGTTTCTGCAACAGCGTCCCGCGTGCGCCCAGCGATTCCACCGCTGCCCGCAATGTCCTCTGCAAGTATGGCCTCGATAAGCGCAATTGTGGACGCGTCTGTCGTGCTTCGGTCCAGGAGCGCGGTCGACTGCAGCAAGCTCTCTTCACCAACATCCGGCCTTGTCTTCACTTCCAGACTCGTTCTCCTTATTGCGCTAGGAGAATCGTCCTCTCTCCCACGAGTGGTATTGTTGCTGGCGAGGATTGATTGTGGTGGACCGCTCACAACAACAGGGACATTCCGTATCCGAGTGACTCCGATCCTCTGCTTGATATCTCCATCTGAGTCTGAATCGATGTCAATATCCTCTTCCTCATTTGACATGGCGCAAGTTTTCGGCAAAGCAGCAGTGTAGCGGCGGAGTTGCGACGTTGCGAGGTGACATTGCAGCAAACTGTTAGACATAAAATTTATGAATAAGCAAGTTGTTTCAAGGTGTTTTACCTCGATTGCGTTTCGTATCGTCATATTATCATTCGGGCAAATTTGTTTTACATGGTTCAAAGATTACTCATATCCTTCACTTGCTGATGTAGTTGAAGAAGCCTAAATAGGGTCCCACAGACAGAAAGTATTCATACGCGTTTCTTCTGTGGATCGTCCGACAACTTACCAGCCGCCAGGGTCGCATGGACGAGTCCAATAACAGTCTCAGGTCCCTTGGCCTCAGGCTGTGTCCATGACGTCCAAACACGGTCACGGAGCCGCGGCAATGCACCGTTAGAAGTTGCGAATTATATTTAAGCGCGATCGTGGCCCACCTTCTTGGGCTTGGTCAACAGGTAGAGGGCAACAACTCCGTGGTAGAACAGGTGTCCCAGACCGAACTATCAATAAATCAGAGCACGCATCGCAAAATATTCGGAAACAACGCGGTGTCAGCGTGTAGATGAGGACTCCGTACCTCCTTGTGTCCGGACACGTTTCCAGACCTCCACAGAGTGAATGTAGGAATGGCGCTGAAGCCGACGGCTAGATTGCGAAGGACACATCAAAAAAAAGTATTAGGCAATCAAGGTCGGACAAGACGTGCGTAACCAAAATCGAATGCCGAACGCAGTCGAACTCCAAACAATCGAATCCCAAACATCGCAGACTCTGATGGGTACAAACTGCCCATTCACGAACCCACCTGACAAGAAGAAAAGAACGTCGCCATCTGGGACCTTGTACACGCTCTGTCAAGGAGCATCACGTCAAAACTTGTTCTGCACGAATCCACGTTCACTAGAACCACTCACTCCCGCCTTAGTTACATCGCCGAGGGTTTTGAGGCCCACAACACCGCCCTCCATGAGGGTGTTGAGAAGGAAGAGAGTGGAGTCTGTTGCGGATGGCGGGAGAGGCCCATCGCGGAAGATTGGAAACGATCACGTTCACTTTCTTCGTTCGGATGAGGCAATCGGCTTGTCCAAATGAGAACCGACCTGAGATAAAGCTCATTTTCGTGTTTGTCGTGTGTTGGCGGAAAGATTGGGCGTTTCGGAGGTCGGAACCACACGTGCCGTCAATTTCACGAAAATTTCTCCCGTCCCGTCCGCAGTCCTCACCCAATGGTGCAATTTTGGAATGACAGACTCGACTCTTTTGGTAATACGGGAGTGCCAAATGAAAACTATTTATTTGCAAGACGAGTCCAAATTTGGTATGTACTTTGTGATTACAACCGCACATGCACGTACTGCGCAAATCCTGAAATAATATCACGAACGCATCAGTTTTGATGAACACACGACGACAAACTCGTTTCTTGTGACCTCACCAATCATGAGAAAACCGTGGAGAGCAGCAGTGGAGAGGTAATATTCAGGCTGTGGAGCTCGAGTTGTTGATCCCATCCCAACGGCATTCGAAACAAGAATGTCGAACTCGCCTTGTTTTTGCTCAGAAGAGCCCATGCAAAGGCATATGTGTGGTAGAAGAGATGACCTACTGCCAACTGCACAGAAATGGAAGTGAGTTATGAGTTGTAACTGACCACAAGTTGCACAACAACACCGACCTCCTTCTGCGTTGAAGTATTTCCCGTATACCATGCAGCGAAAGTGGGGATGACACTGACCATTTTTCCGCAAGCATTACACGACGTCCGATCGTACTTTTTATTGAAAGTTACTTACGAGAATCCCCACGCGGCACCAATAAAGAGCGTTTCCGTAGTTCCCAGAGTCCGAATGCCCTGGCGATAGGTTTGAAATGAGAAAGCGTTGCTCCACAAAACCAAGTGCCGACATACCTTCTCCGTGATGGCCTTCCAAAACGGGGTGATGGCAAGCGCCTCTGCGATGGTGTTGGCCAGGAAAAGATTGTTGTCTGAGATGAAAGACATTGCGAATCGCTCCAAGAACGTTGTGTCGTGTCAGCACGCGCGTCTCAGACCTGGAAATCGCCTAATAGAGTTTATACGTCGCCGTTGCGGGGAAGTGGCACCCTGTCTTTGCGGCACCCTGGCGTTACGGGAGGCAATTGCGCAATGGCTGACTGGCCTGACATCAAGGCGCAAGCCCACGTGTAGTGCGGACCAACTTTTTGAATGGAGAAACGGTGATTGAGAACCAGGGAAGAATCACATGACATGTCTATATTTTCACCAAGGAGAGCCAATTTGGTAACTCGAGAGGTTTTACATCCCTCCTTCCATAATATAAATATGATCACAACCTGGCTTGCACGTATTGGGCGAATCCTGCACAAGACATCAGTAGTCAGCAGTGTCCAAATCACGAAAAACAAATTCATTCCATAGACTCACCAACAGCGAGGAAACTATGTATCGCAGCCGCTCCAATGTAAGATGAAGGGGGGTCAGGCTGGAGAGTCCGGATGGTTTCAGGTTCATGCTTCACGTGGCCTCCAAAGCGAGGGTTTCCCACTCACTCTGTTTTTCGTGAACAAGGCCCATGAAGTGACCCACGTGTGATAGAATAAGTGACCTATCGCCATCTGAACAGAGATCGACGGAGGTCAGTTGTGAACATGAAACGCCACAAACCGGGATCGAGACCAACCTCCTTCTGCGCTGAGACGTTTCCCGTGTACCATGCAGTGAAGGTGGAGACAGCCCTGACCATATCCGCAAGCATTACACGACGGTCGATCGCGCTCGTTATTGAATCATACTCACGAGAAGCCCCACGCGGCACCAAGGAAGAGTGAATCGGACATACCCAGGCCCAGGATGCCCTAAAAGACTGGCTTGAAGCCTAGACTTGGGACCATCAATTCATTTTCCGCGCACCTGCTTGCGGATGTTCTTCGCAACCAGGAAAATCGCCAAGGACTCCGCGAGGGAGTTGACCAGGAAGAGATTGGAGTCGGAGATGAGGGGCATCGCGAATCGCTGTGGCGTGTTGCGTGAACGTGAGTGCAAGCGAGCGAGGCGGAAGTGGCCCCTTCAAGGAAACGACTTTCTTGACCGCAGCGACGGCACAACCAGTGACTCCGCGCCAACAATTCCACGTCGGTCCCTTCCGTAAGACAGACAGAGACAGAGATTCGGGTCAATAACAGAGCAATTGTACACGAATTATAGTCCAATCAATCGATTATTTAAATCCATTGGACCAAGTTATAATCACAATTCACAACATGCTCTGCCCGGTCTTGACTCGAATCTTCTCAGTGGAAGTGAACAGAACGTACTCGTTCTGACCTGTTGCTCAGTGATTCAGCACCTTCGAACTGCATTTTAGCACTGACGCCGTCCAAACCTTGTGGCATCCAATATTCAGCATGTTCATAGCCAAGCACCAAGCCCTGTTGTTCTTTGAGTGCGGAGAGTGTTGGTTTTGCCGTTAGTGTTGGTTTGATGGAGGAGACAACTCCTCCATTCGTCCCACTAATGACGCATCGGTCAGAATCTCCTTGAGGCATTTTACCGCACATACCCCATCATTACCTTTGGTTCCTCGCTCTCCAACTCTCAGTCTCCTTTGAAACGTGCACGAAGACAGGAACGGCATCTGTGCGCTCGTGTGAGCAGCGTGCTCGAAACGAGTTCCCACACAAACTCACATCGTGGAAGCACTTTATTCGCGTACCGTCCAAAGTCCGCCATGAACTCCGAAGTGGGTCGCGTTTTTCCGGCGTCGCCAATGACAAGTGTGGCCACTTTATTGTGTGAAAGTCAGCTGTTTTTCCATCATCTGGTCATAGCGAGCTTGGGAACTCACTGCCTGGCCGATCTTCAGTGAGGGGAATATTGACACCTGCAAGGATACAATGCGATGAAGCAGTCCGAACCTCGAGCAGAAAGACAATGCACGACTCACCGGCCACATGGATTTCCTGCACTCCCGAAAACATTCCAAGAAGATTTTCTACTTCTCGCGTGGTGACATAGTGAGACTGGAGTACTGTGAGATCGAGATAAGAGGTTGAGGTGCTTTATCGTAACCGTACCTTCCACCGAAATCCACTGCCGACGTGACCGAGAAACCAGCTGCAGTTGTTGAGTCAGTCCAAATGAACTTTTTGAGAATCCCCCACGGACGCTATTCAAGTCTACCATTCATCATTTGAATTGCGAACAAAAAGTCCCTGGAAAGTCACGTTGAAAATCGAAATGAGGAAGCACGTGCGAGAATTTGAACGGGACCAAACTCACTCCTGTACGTATCCACAACTTCCCAGACCAAAAACTAAGTGTGACTTAATACGTCAAAAAACCATAGGGTTGGATGCAACTCACGTCGCCCTTCCTTAACAACATGGAGTTCATCGAACACGATCAATTTGAGATCACAGTTTCACACCGACTGCGGAATCACCAGCCTTACCTGAACACATCCCTGCACATCTCCCTCCCTCCCCGTCCCTCGCCAGACACCACCGGTTGCTCGGACACCTATCACCAAACAGCCCAAGCCATCACACGCGCCTTTCCACCCGCACGCATGTCTCGCCAGAACTCACCCTCCCAGCAGGCACAGGCACGACACACTCCCCCAGCTCTCCGATCCTCGCCTCCACGCACAATCTTGTCCGCGCGTCTCGCTTCAGCGCGCCCGTCTGGACGTCGACGCTCACGAGAGCGGGAGCTGCCCCACGGCACACGGGACGGTCATTGGCAAGAGTGATGTACGGAAACGCCACAGTCGAACGGCTTACCGAGCCCACGCCATCGCGACATGCGGCCGAATCGGCCCACGGATCCGGTGCCTTCTAGGTTGAGGGTATGGTCGCGGCGTAGTGCAGGGGGGGCCCATGCAGGTAGCTGTGGAGGAATTTTTGGGTGTGAACAAGCACCTCGCAAGACCCGCCAAGGCGGAAACCGCGGTGCGCGCTTACGTGCAACTCCACGACATCACGCACGCGAAACCGGTCGTGGAACTCTGCCAATGAGGCGCGTCAGTCGCTGCTCGCAGCGCATCACGTCCTGGACACCGCACAATCGGAAGTCGGAACCCACCATCCCTCTCCTCGGCCCCCATCCCCGCGCCAGCAACTCTTTGCACACCATGGGCCGCCTCCACGTCGGTGCGCTCCTCGGACAAGAGCAAACGGGCCAGTTCGTGGGTGTAGAAAAGAGTCGTGGCTTGGTGGTCTGCGCAGGCTTGCCAGAACGACGAGGGGTGGACGTCGAGAAGGGGAAGGGAAAGGGGCACAAAAGTGCCTGAGCGGGAGAGTGTCATCTGGAAATGAGGAGACACTTTGTATTGTTTCACCGGGGTGAAAAGTGGTCCGGGAGGCGGCACCCACGAGGAAGGATATGAAAGACGTGGAGTGGGACGGCGGTAGTGGCGAGATGACGACGTCGTGGGTGTGGGGAACGGGGAAGCTTGGAAGTTGGACGTTGGACGAGGGGGGTTACCGGGTCAGGATGCACCAATACGTGAAGTGAGGTGGTGTCAAGACCCAAGGAACGTACCCCAAGTCCTTTGGTGCTTCGAGGGAGATGGCGAGGGCGTGGTCGATGACGATGTGGTGGGGTGGACTGGGGAGGTGGTGGGTCAGCCACGGCAGGACAGCCACAAAACAGGTCAAAATTTCGCACCCAGCGGACTTGTGTGAGGTTCAAGTTCAAACGAGTGTAAGGAGAGAGGGAATATGACGGAGCAATTGGAATGAGGTAAAATCGACCCGCTCGCTCACATTCCGCGTAGCCGTCTCAAACACCACTTCAGCCAGCCTAGCTTTGCTCTTCACCTCGTGCAGCGTGCTGCCAACCTTTGCCGCCTCCCCCGCTCCCTCTCCCGCCGCCGCTCCCGCTGCGGCTTCCAACCTCTTCTCACTCATAGTCCCGTCGACCGCAAACGCAGGCGTCTCTTCCTTGACCCCGGGCGCGTCCTCTCGGTGGGACCAGAACACGAGCCGCACGCTCATGGCGCGGAGTTCGGGAAGGATGGAGCGGACGGCGTGGATGCGCGCGGCGTCGAAGATGAGCACGGAGGGCGGGGTGAGGTGCATGTGCAGGCATGATAGGACTGAGGGCAAAGGGCAGTGGGGAGGTAGAGTCAAATGAGGAGAGGGGTTGGCGGTTGGGAAACAGTTCGTCTCATCAGCCCTTCACGAATCGTTTCCCTTTGGTCTTCCCTTCGCGGTCGCCCGCTCCCCTTCGCAATACATTCACCTCCAGCGGGAGTATGCGCTCCACACTGTATCTTTCGCGCTTCGCGCAGATCTTCTCCTCCGGCGGAAAGTGTTGGTCATCGCCAAGTGGCGCTAGGCCTCGGGCTCGCTGCGATCGACCCTCCCCACCACCTTCCCTACTTACGGGAACGGCCCTTAGGATCGGTGTCATGGGGGCTCTGAGGAAAGGTGTGGAAGCTGAGGTAATCATTGGTGCGACGAGCAGTTGTTGGTCCAATTTACCACGATGCAGCCGGCTTTGATGGCGCCGAGGATACACAGCCATACCGGCGGTGCGTTGGCCATGGCAAATGCGACGCGGTGTCCGCTCTGCACACGTAATGTGGAGAGGAGGTAGAATGCGATGTGGTCGGAAAGAAGGTCGGTTTCTGAATGTGATGAAAAAACACCGTGCGGTCAAGCTACCGACGCAGAGCAATCTACAGTGCGTGAAAAGAGACTCACCTCTGTAAGACCACTCCCTGCAAAACGACGAGTCCCGAATAGCACATCGCCGTGGGTGTCGTTGCGCAGCGGCGGCAAAGGACGCCAGACAGTGATCTGTGCGAGATGAGGTCCGCAATGCGATGTATTTGGCGAGACGGCGACGTCGCCTACGAGAAGTGGATTTGGCCGATAGCCACCCGCATCGCAGACGTGTTGTGTTACCTCGCTTCTGCCCAATGCGCAGAGATGCCCAGCTCCGCGTCAATGTAGAGCGCGCACACGCATGCTGCGAGGATTGCATGTGCGGGTGAGAGTGCAGGCAGATCCATGCAGAATCGGACGAGTGATCGGTGGCGATCGCACGAGGCAGCACGGAGCACACCTATTGGTAAAGCATCCTGCAGGTGACGCAGACTCTGGAAAACGAATTATCTCGCGTGATGGTTTTTGATGCTACGGGACATGTAATAAGAGACGAGGAGGGTGAAAGTGAACAAGCGGCCGGCTCGAAATGAAACCGAACCTCCGAAACCACACCTCTCCATTTCTCGCCATGTCGGATCAATCACCCTCAACTCAGCCTCAATTCAGAGTCGCGCTCATCACAGGCGCCGGATCGGGTACGCATCGCTCGCGAAAAACTCTCCACTCAAATTCATCGGGGCCTTTCTTCACATCGCTCCCCCATTGCTCCACCCACATCCAGGCGTCGGCGCCGCCGCAGTCGAAGCACTCATCACCTCTCCCTCTGCCGGATCCATCCCCTGGCACGTCGCCCTCGTCGGCCGGCGCGAGCAGCAGCTCCGCGACACCGCGACCCTTTTCGACCCTTCCGGAGCTCGCACGCTCTGTGTCGTGGGCGACGTCTCGGACCCAGACGCCGTCGCGGCCGTGTTTGCCCAAGTCGTGGCGAAATGGGGCCGCGTCGACGTCCTGTTCAACAATGCAGGAGTCACCAACGATATGGGCGTGCTTTTTGAGGACATTGCAGCCGCGGATTGGAAACGCGTTATTGACATAAACCTCACGGGTTCGTTTCTGTGTGCGCAGGAGGCCTTCAAGGTCATGAAGCGACAAGGCGGAGGTGAGTTGGTGTCCGACCAGGTACGAGCAATGCGAATAGAGGGAGGACACGTCGAGCGAAGCGAGACCCGAGGCCTAAGCGCCGAAAGGCGCTGACCGAGGCCATTTTCTCGCGGAGCGAACCCGAGGCCTAAGCGCGATAGCGCTGACTGAGGCTGTCGAGCGCATCGAGACGTCTGCAGGAAGTGAATTACCCTATGGACTGGAACAGGGGTCGCGGAGCGAGCTCAGGGCCGAAGTGCGCAGCGCTGGAAGAGAATTCCGTCCGAGGCGAAGGATCCAACGTGGAGTGGAATACTCATTGCGAAGCGATATCGAGGTCAAGGACAAGTTGGTACTTTATGCTCTTGTTGCACTTCCCTCCCCCCCCGGCATTCGCTCCCCCCTTCACCCCCACCCCACCCCACCCCACCATCTCAAGGCCGCATTATCAACAACGGCTCCGTCTCCGCCATTGTCCCGCGTCCAAACTCGGCCCCATACACCGCGTCCAAGCACGCCATTTCCGGACTCACAAAATCCCTCGCCCTTGACGGCCGCAAATACAACAGTCAGTCATCCCTTGCTCTTACCTCTTTTCCCTTCCCATCGTCAAACGCGCCTGATGACATCGGGTCCTACTCTCTTACACTTTGTCCTCTACCAATCTTCCTCGTCCGATCTCCTTGAATCCTCCTACCCTTACCACCCCCACCCCCCAAAGTCGCATGCTCCCAACTCGACATCGGCAACGCCGCGTCCGCGCTGCTCACAACCATCGGGTCCACGGGCGCCTTGCAAGCCGACGGGTCGCGCCGCCCTGAGCCCACCTTTGACGTCAAAGAGACGGGGCGCGCCATACGCTATATGGCGGAATTGCCCCCAGAGGTGCGTGTAGTTAGCGGTGTGATCATTGGTGGTGTGCGCTAACACGAGTCCATCCGCTGTGGCACTTGCGTCTGCGTCTGCGTCAGGTCAATGTCCTGGGCATGCAGATAATGGCCACGAAGATGCCTAGTTGGGTTGGTCGTGGATGAATGATGACCCGCCGACGATGAGAGAGAGAGTGTGTGTAAACATTGCATCATTGTGCAATGAATGTTGAGCATTAAGTCTTCAACTCATAAAGAGTGCGTGTGAGACAAGAGGGGAAAGAAGACATGTGATCGAACACGAACCATGGTATAGCAGTTATTAGATTTGCGATGAAACAATGGTATATTCAAACTATGCAATAGCCTTTCCTGCGAAATTAGTACCCGCCAGGGTGCTCGACCCTCCATAAACCCCAAATACCCCACCCCAAGGCCCCAACGCACCGCCAACACTCACGCCACCCCACTAACCACAGCCGCCTCCCCCAACTTGCCACAGAACGTGTTGTGGCCCAGAATCTTCCAGTCCCGTTTTTGGCTGAAAGAACAAATGCAAAAAGCATCGCATCAATAATAGCTCCACGTCTAACATTGAAAGCCAACGTGCACACTCACCATCGACGTGAGCAGTAACGCCTCGACTTGCTAGGAACCCCCGCACACATCAAACTTTCAGCATCCACCCCTCTCGTGATTCCAATACTCTCGTCAACTCACCAGCCCCCGCACACCGAAATCACCATGTCCTCTGTCTCTTCCGTCCCACATACAGCGCACGTGAGAATCTCGTGCTCCTCACCTAGGGGCGAGAACAACAAGGGCTGCATTGTCTCCAACCGTACCCGCTCCTCTTGCTCCTTGCGGGCCTGAGCTTCACGCTCCTATCAAGTCGGAAGCGGGGGGAGGGGAGGGGGCGTGTTCAGTGCAGGCACGACTTCAATTCAACATTGGTGCTTCGCTGCCTCACTTCCATCTCCTCTGCTTCTTTCCTCTCTCGTTCCTCCTTCTCCCTCTTGAGCCGCTCGGCCTCTTTCCTCTCTGCCTCTTCCTTCTTCTGCCGCTCAGCTTCCCCCCTCTTCTTCTTCTCAGCTTCCTCCTTGGCCTTCTTCTCTGCCTCCTTTTTCCGTTTGGCCTCGTCCTCCTTTTTGCGCTGTTCTTCCTTCTGCTTTTGAAGCTGCTCCTGTTTGATTCTTTGCCGCTCCGCTTCTTCCTTCTGGATAAAAAGAAAGCAAACAAAACGGTGAGACCGACAGGTGGACAATATTATCGGCATTCCCAACCGACAGTACCTTTAACCTTTCCTGTTCACGAGCTTGACGCTCCTTGGCCTTTTCAGCTTTGCGCTTCTTCCGCTCCGCTTCTTCGGCTTGCTTGCGCTGTTTTTCGGCTTGTGCAAGTCGGGCTGGTAATGAATGGCGTAGAAGTCAGTGAACGATGATATTTTGGTGATCTCCTTTGCTCACCTCTCTCCTGAGCCTCCTGTTTGCTCCGTTCCTTTTCTGGATTGCAGAACACAACCAAGTCTCAAATCGACGTCATATTTGTCACTCGGGAGGCTACGTACCCATTATCTCCTTCTCCTTCTCCGCAACTTGTTGCGCTAACAGCTTCTTCATCTGCTCCAGAAACTGAGCATTCGCGTCGGTGGACACCTCATCACCCACGCCTTCGCTCCGGCTTCCCACGTCACTAGCCATGTCCTCGTCTTCGTGTCCACTTTCGCCATCCGAGGTGGACCGTGGTGCACCACCTCCACCGTGAGTTGCGCTGGCCCCGCCCGTGTAATCGAACTTATCAGACTCAACAGACTCAGAATCTGAGTCCTCGCGATCCATCCCAGGTACCACGAGCTTCGGCGCCAATGGTGGAGCAAGCTCTTCATCGGACTCAGAATCTGATTCGGACTCCACCTTCTTCGAGGGACCTCCCTTGGAATCCGGTTTCCATTTTGGAGAAATGTCGTCGTCAGAGTCGTCAGACTCAAGACCGGGAGGCTCGTCGTCGTCATCATTATATGTTCTCGGCGGTGGGAAAGATTGTGGTGTCGGTGTCGGTTTTGCTTGTGGTTCTGGGGCTTTCGGAATGAACAATTTGTGATCGTACGATTTTGGGAGAGACGAGAGAATCCGTTGGGCAGACGGTTGACGAATATACTGCACATTCAATGATGGGTTGCGATAACCTTCTGAAATCATCGTTTTGAGGCATGTCTTACCTTCCAGAGGTCAAGATTTTCAAAGTATGCGTTGCCTAGCAGGGGAATTTGTGCATACCGAGTCACAGCCATCCCCTTTGATCGTGGAATCCCAGACGGCGCTTTCTTTTCTTCGGCATCTCTCCAGCTCTTATTCAATCCGTCAAACTCCTTCTGGAAGTCCCTTTCACGTGACATTAGTCGTGCAACAAAATCAAACTTGTCATCTCGACTTGAATCCACGAGAGCTACAATCGCGTCTACCACATCGTTGTCATCCAGCAGCTTCGGGTCGCGTTTCAGTCTTTCTGTGACAGGTATCACAAAAGATTGTTGGAGCATTTCATCTGAGCGCCAGAATCGGGTAAACATAGTGATCATTTTCACGGCTTCATATGCGAACCGCCTGTTTGGTCGAATGACATGTGCGCTATGTTATATGCCAAACGCAACAACACGTCACAAGGACACACTCACCACATCACTGCTTTAAGACGCCAGCGATCTTCGCCGGTCCATTCGGCCACGTCGAGTGCTACTTGCGCTATTTTAATACAGCAATACCTCGCGTCGCCATGGTCCAAGCCTGGCATACAGGAAAGAGAAAGGACATAGCACCCTAGCAAATCCTCCTCTGTCAGATTCTATCGAACACATTGATTGCGTCATCTCACCGATCGCTCTCACCCAATGAGCTCCCGGATCAACTCCATCTTTCCCGGTTTTGCGGTGCTTGTTGCGTTTCTCCTTCTCGCGAGAAGCTAGATGGACCTCGACATCTCCCATACACCTCCAGCTAATCCATTCAACATGTTGGAGCATCTCCTTGTTTTTCTCCCAAGTCTGAGGCTTTGTGAGGTCCAACGATGAAGCCCGAGGAAAGAGTTGCAAGCACTTGTCCAAGTCACGGAGTGCGGGGAGAAGTTTCGAAGTATCCATAAGTAAGAAAGCGCGTGCACGAAGGTAGGTTGGCTCTTGCGCTCGGCCTGAACAACATGGGTTCAAAATGTTGATCCTATCTAGCGCATTCGGAACTGTTTGCTGGGCTGTGGTTCGAGCAAGTCCAACTGCGCTCCCATACAGCAAAGTTCATTCGTTTGCAGGTTTCAAGAAAATGTGGGACCACCGGAAAAGTGGGACCGTCGAATCCTGCCCCGAGCTGAGAGCAAGTGCACGCTTACCACCAATAGACTCCGAAGTCGCTAGTGTGAGAGATGCATAAAGAAACTCCGCATCCAAGTTGTTGATGTTGGCTTTCCTGTGGCGCGCTAGAAGGCACAATTCAAGAACTTGTAAGCTTATTGTTGCAACTGGTAGAGAGATTCCACTGATGTGGGTCGCCCAAACGCCCAAAACGTATCGACACATCCCCATCAAATACTCTCCACGTCAAAGATTTCAGTACGGGGTCCGGAGGGGCTTTTCATTGCGGGCTCAGCTTTCTCCTTGGGACGGAAAGCTACGGAGAAACAACCCACCGATCACCTCATTGAACTCAGAAAGCCTCTCCAGGAAGCATGCACATGTCAACGGGTCAAGTTTCCAGGCTATGGTGAGGTTCTTCACCACCTCCGCATCCTGCTTGTTGTCGATCGCCAGTGCCGCTTTCCTGACATAGAGATCAAGCGTTTTCAATAGTCCAATGGTTGGAGCAGTTGGGAATCGAGGGGCAAGGGTGCAGATAACGCACTGGATCGATGCCGAAATTGATTTCAGAGACGGGATTCGTCAACGCGAATGCATCGTAACCTACGTATTGCTTGGCCTGACATTGTTTCCGATGTTCTCCATCGTTCTCAAGCCGCAGGAGTTTTGGGCCCTTCTTCTTTTTCGCCATTGTGAAGAAGAATGCAACGCTGTGGAGAATGGGGATAATCAATGCGGCAACACCGACTGTACTATGCACATATATTTATTGAATGCAAAGCCTAACACTAGGGATAATTCAGCACTACTGATCTAAGAATCCACAGTGTACAGAAAGAAGTCACCCCGAGAGTGACCATATTCACAATCATAGCATCTGATTCTTTCCCCACCGGTACATATAACGTCCAAAAGGTTGAAGAAACATTCGATGTAACCGAACTCCGTTCAATTGAAAGTGGTAGAGGAATTAAAACTTGAGGAGGCAATCGATTTGTGAAGTTCAGGACTTCGCTCGAAATGTCGATGAACTCCAGTGGCTCAGTACATTGAGGAACGAGCACCGGTGGAAAGAAACACGAATTAGATTCATTCACTTGGGTAAGGAGATAAATTGTCGGAAGCGGAACGTGAACAGGTCGTTGACGTTCCTTGGATGCGTTGTCCATCAGTGGCGACTGGTACCTGAGATGCAAAGGAACTTCAATGTCGATCGACCTGCAAACCATTGGATTCGTTCGTGTGCCGGCATAGTACCGCTTTCCTCAAATAAAGAGCTTACCCAGACCAATCTCGCACTTCGATCACAAGGCCATTAGATCTCGAGCCCACCATCTCTGAAGCACCTTCAAGGTCTGCCTCGCCCCACGCACGAAACCGGAGCAATGCAGCCTCAGTGTAGTACTGCTCTCGACCATACCAACGAGCAATCTCGAACTCATCCACGAAAATGGTGTGGGGCAGAGCAATATGTATCAGAGCGCTGAGATATCGCTCCTGCAAGGCTGCCAGCAGATCTGCAGAGGGCACTGGAAGATGTATGTGCAACGTTGGATGGAAGCCCTTTGAGGGCTCAAGTCGCGCAGACATTTTTAGTTCTGAAGCCAAAAGAACCGCCTCGCAGATCATTGGAACGCTGATGCTTCGAGGGCGCGAGGCACCTGGTGATTATGATTATGAAATGACAATCCAAACAATCAGGAATCAACCCATGGACAACCCTTACCATGTACGAAGTGGCTTTTCAGATCATAGGTTGTGCCTGTGAGTGCGCTCTCTGGAGAGCGACTAACAACTTCCACGCCAATGTCTTCATTTTTCAAATCCAACAAAAAGTCGCCTTCAGAAGGTGATACTTCTCCAAAACTCAAATATTCCATTGCTATGGAATCGATACTTCCATCGATGACTGCGCGAGCATCCACAACAAGTTTTGCATATGTCAGGGACGTGAGCCGGAGCGCCAAATTGTCAGGTGCCAAGTTGTGTAATTTGGACCAGAGACGCAAAAATCCGTGATGCATATCTTCCTTCTGGAATAAATAATGATATCGAGTGAGCAGGCTCTCTTCTAGGGGGAGAAAGGAATAAAATGGCTGAACTATCGGTAGTTTGGTCAGATCCATGGAACTAGAAGTGGAGTGCGACGTCTGAAATCCCGCTATCACTGGTCAAAGGCACGCCTTCAGGCTGCGCGACACTCACGTTTTCACACCCACAGCAAACTATTTCAGGGAGTAAATAGTTTACAAAACGGCACAAACGCCGCATAGTCAGATCCCCCTTTCTGAACAAAACTTGAGTGGGGAACATTTCCAAAAGACGCTTATGTTCTCACTCCAAATGAGCTTTTCCATGGACATGCCTGTCTCGCCATTCAACGATGGCATGGAGACCAACGTCACCAGAAGAAACAAGAGGAGTCATCATTGCTGCAAACGTATCTCTGCCTGGAATACTTCTGGTAGATGAGTCGGTGTTTATGAGAGAGTGGGACATGAACATCAATGTGAAGCTCTCAACCTCGACGGGAAAGGACGGTGGATCGGCAATGCCGACTAATAGAATCATTTTGAGGTGATATTCCCGAAAGGGACAGAAAAACACTGCAAAGGTTGGTTGACAAACTGACCTTGGGGGAGGAGACTTTGTAGACTGCCTCGGCTCTTGAATCTCCAATTGAGACCTACAGGATCCTTGATGAGTAGCTTGTCATCTAACTTTGCCCCTCCAAACGCATCTGATTGTTGCGATTCCCGTTCCTCGTGCCAAAGTAGAAGGTGGGAGTTTGCAGAACTAGCAATTCCATTACTGATGTTCATCCGCCGATTACATCCAAGAGACGAGGTCGATAGATGATTCTGTGGGGACGAATTCCATCGTGGGCTTGAGACAATTATTGCCGGCCAAGATAAGAGCAGAAGAATCTGGCAAAAGTATTTCATGATGAAACACTCTCTCCCTTAGTGAGGCTGAAGGGGAGCCGCGTCGGCTGAGGGGCTTTGGGTGGCTTCTGTAATGAATTGGGGATGTTTCTGGTGTGATCCTGACTGTGCAAGATGGTGATTGCGAAGATGAACACAACATATTATTCACGCCGCCTGTATTCACGCCTGTTTATAAACCAATACGCCAAGATTTCCTCCGAAATACATGAAGAGCAGGTTCTTGACCTCGTGCGTTATTTCATATCCGAACCCTTCCCCAATCACCACATGCCAAGTTGTCCCAGCCTTCTTGTCCATTGTCTCCTTCACAATCTTAGCAGCAGCCTGTGCGGCATAGACACAAGACAAGACGACGAACGATTTATCGATGAGATATTGGAGGGTGTTCTCTCGTGTCGACTGTCGCCTCACCTCATAGTTCCCTTGATGCCGTTCGATTGCAGTAACCACAAGGTCTACAGCCTCTGTTCGCATTTCTTCATTCATGTCGCAAACCTACGATATTCCAAAAGTCCATGAAATTGGTTCTAAGCAGAGCGATCAACTCTCAAGGTGTTTTTGCACCACAAGATTCCGATAGCGAACAGCCATCGCTTTCTTTCGGCTGAAGAACTTGGCCGTTTCGAAAGGTCGCATTTGCCTCCATTCGTAGAGCTCTTAAGTATGTTCATTGTTCATTTGCGCCAACTCACTCGGACGAGGGGGTAATTGAAGTTCTTTCGGAAGTCTTGCGCCTCAGCTTTGTCTTGCTTGTCACCACCTGCCGCTGTAGCCCCTCCAGCTGGTTTAGTCTCCGCAAGATTGCCATTGGATGACAGGTCTCCCATGGGAATTGACTGACTGAATGAAACAGCGGTGACCACAGCCGCCCCCAAACGCGACAACCAGCGCTTGCACTTTAGTGCTTCTTTCTTTCTTTCTCTCTGATAAATGTTCGATAGCTTTACAGCAGCCTAAAAAAAATCTGCAAATGCATCAAACTGTGAAGTTGCGACTGACCGAAGCCTGCCAGCCTCAAACCACCTTCGTCAGCTCATGCCGAAGGGGTTTGAGCAACCTCCGGCAAGATGAGCGTCTTCCGGCCCTACCGTGGAGAGCTCGAACTTCGCCTGAGAAGCCATCCAACCTCACGGCGGTCACCAGCAGTGAGCATGATGGTTGTCTTGCCCATCGGGTCCACTCACATCAACCGTTTTGGATGTCCGTTGACAGATTATATCTCGCTTAACGCGAGACATCGTGATAGTTTACCAGGCCATAAACCCGGCCTTCTCTTATCAGACGCAAAGCAATCCCCGAAGGGTTCTCACCAAACCATCCAAACCCTTCCATAATGATGGATACGACAATGAGGATAGTGTAAGTTAGAACGCTGTCGAGTTTTGTCATGTTTTCTTGCCGATTGTGATGTGTCAATTTCGTTCGATACCCTATTAACTTTTGCTAATCTTTTGAAAGGACTATATCCTTTACGTAAACGATTTGATTGGAACACAAGAGGGACAACAGTACCAAATTTTGGACATCCTCGGACAGGGCACATTTGGGCAGGTGGTGCGGTGCCAAAATGTGAAGACTCGGGAGCTTGTAGCGGTGAAGGTCATAAAGAACAAGCCGGCATACTACAACCAGAGTTTAGTGGAAGTCGCCATTTTGGAAATGGTAAGGAGGAAAGGTTGTGTTGCCGGGAAGTGGATTTGCACCCCAGTGTTTGATCGGACTCCCCTTCAGCTCAACAATCAGTACGATTCTCGAGACAAACATCACATTGTTCGCATGATGGACACATTTGTGTTCCGAAATCACCTGTGCATTGTGTTTGAAATGTTATCGGTCAATCTGTACGAGCTCATAAAGCAGAACGGATTTCGTGGCCTCTCCACGAATCTGGTCAGAGTATTTGTCTCGCAAATTTTGGACGCTATGACAATTCTCAACCGGGCCAAGATCATTCACTGTGATTTGAAACCAGAGAATATTTTACTGAGGAAGTGAGCATCCAGATATCGACTCAACTAACCCTGTACTGAACGGGTACCTGAACTTTAGTTTAGATTCCCCGGCCATCAAAGTTATTGACTTTGGATCTGCCTGGTGGGTTAAACCCCACCTTGGAAATGTGATTCAGTGACCAAGATAAATATCTGCAGTCACGAGAACCAAACCGTCTACACGTACATCCAATCTCGGTTCTATCGGTCGCCTGAAGTGATTCTTGGGCTTCCGTACACTTCCTCTATCGATATGTGGAGTCTGGGATGTATTTCCGCCGAGCTCTTTCTGGGGTTGCCACTGTTCCCCGGAAGTTCCGAGTACAATCAAATCGCTCGTATTGTAGAGATGATGGGGTGAGTCATATTTTTGTTCTGTAGCGAGAAGATCAATGCTCATCAGCTTGTGCACCAACAAGCGTTCCTCCCCCTTATATGATTGAGAAGGGAAAGCAGGCTCACGGTTTTTTTGAGAAAAGATTTCACGGTGATGGGAAGTCGTCGTTTGCGCTAAAAACAATGGAACAATATTCGCGGGTGAGTGATGTGCGATGAGGTTGATTTGCATCAACCAATGAGTTGCCTATTATCAGGAGAACAACAGCACTGAACATCCCTCAAAGAGGTACTTCCAAGGAACAACTTTGGAAGAAGTTGTATCGAGCTACCCAATCACCCGGAAAGGTCTGTCACAGAACGAAGTGGAAAAAGGTTGGTACACTTCTCTGCTTATTGTTCCTCGTCTCTCATAATTAGCTTTTGCTCTCAATTGAACAACAAGAAATGCAGTCCCGAATCGCCTTCATTGACTTTCTCAGAGGACTCTTGAACCTTAATCCACTTGAGCGCTGGTCGCCGCTGCAAGCTCGTCAACATCCATTTATCACAGGAGAACGGTTCGCCGGGCCATTCCAGCCGTCAACCTCTCGACGGTTGGGATCCAGTCTCCTGCATCAGCCAATCACCCAAGACCTCGCGAGTGCACGTACCAGGCCTCGTGCCAATACGATTGGATCAACTGCGGTGGATCGACAAGGAGTCCCCCCACAGCTGCAAAGACTTGTAGCACTCAGCAAAGGAGGTATCAGCCCGGCCGATAGGGAAAAGCTTGGCAGTGCTAAGTTGAAAGAGACTTGCGGTGTGGATGGCCGTGATTCAGACTCTCTTTCAACCGCCAGAGACGCAACCCTCGGTGTACCTTTTGAAGCGATTGCAAATGGACCACCGTATCAAACGTTTTCATCCTCTGCTCTGCCTCCACAATTGGGATGGGGCGGGTCGGGCGGTATGGCGACAACAGTGTCGATGGACGAGATTTTTGACCCAATGCTGCTGGAACCACAATCGCAACTCTCAGTCAGACCGAACAGAATATCTGAAAATCCACCTGGAGGGGAATCACTTAGATGTGAACCTCGGAATCCATTCGACGCAGGTCATCCAGGTCATGAGGGGACGTATTTTGGACGAAGTCAACTTAGGGATGACCTTGCAGCTGGGATTATGATGGAGGACAATTTAACACTCCACCCGGGAGAACAGTTGCCACCGCCGTTGCCTCCAGTTGCTTCGCTGACCTCCCAGCCTAGGTCCTCTATCGAGTCGTACATGTCGAATATCGCCACAGGAAGCTACAACGCGGCTCCTCTGGCGCAATTCGAAACGCCAGTGGTTGGAGGGACTCACACTTTGCTTCAGTTACACGATCCCCATCGCCTGCAAACAAACCTTACCGGCACAGCACCTGTCTTGCCCCAAATCTTTGGGCCGATAGCGGCTGCGCAACCCCCATATCTGACCCAAAGGGCACCGGGATACGCAGCAGATGCAATAGAACGGGGCTTCTACCGGCCCTGGGAAGGAGAGCCACCGTCTAGCACAGAGCGAGTGCCCTTTCCGGAAAGTGCATTTGATCACTTCAATGGAACGTTCACTTCGATTGACCGACCCTCACTCCCCGACGCTAACCCAAGAGCTCAGCCCTTCCTTTCGGACTCTCATGGACAAATGCATACCACATCTAACCCCCAAACATTTTCCGCTGTATCATTTTCCCCTGCTATGATGAACCCCGTGGCGCACGAAGTTCGTCGTAGTGGAGACTTGAATCCTCCACTGTCTTCCCCGGCAATGCATGGCTACAGAGAATCCCCAGACCCTCCTCACCGTGACGGATATCATCTTCACCTACCTTCAGTAGCGGATGCCCGTCCACCTGTACCAGACCCAGGTGGAGACGCTGAGCTCATACCAGGGAAGCGCCACTCTTTACCGCAGCTAACATTGCCGGGGTCGTATGCACGAAATCTTGTTTACTCACATAGTAGCACGTACATTAATGACAGAGGCGTGTAGCTCGAACAGAGATTTAGTCAAATTTTCATGGTCTGAGTGTGTTATGCTGGAATACTTGCGCCAAACTGAGAACAACTACAGAAAGCTGCAAGTTGCCTAGGACCCCATCTGGTTTGTTGCGGAGAATCCGCATACATTCAGTTCGCCGACCATGGCATCTTTTGGCTCATGGACAAGTATGGATCGACTGCGTGAGTTTGTCTGGATGCCGAAATGGGAGAAATCGGTTCCTCTGCCAATATTGTCATATGGAGACACGGAAGATACAAGCCCAGGAGAGGATAACGCGGAAATATTGCTCTACACTTGGATTGCTCGGGACGGCCTCCTTTCTTTGCTTCAAACGTCTGTGGCAAACAACTCTCACCTCCGTTCCATGATTCTTTCGTCCACCCGCAATACCGAAAAAAGCTCCCGATTCCTTTCATGTAATGTCGAACGTGACTGAGGATGATGATTTCAAGTTGCCTGATGACCGTTTTGATGTACAGCCGACCAGAATGGATGGGAACATCCCTCACGATCACGTTTCTTCACCTGCGGGTTCCAACAGCGGTTCCGATTCTTCTTTCGAAGGTATGAGATCTTTTTCTCGAATCACGATGAAGCATATCCCTCTCAGACATTCGACAAACTCATCATAGCTGGCCACAACGTTGCGAGCAATCTCGGCGCTACGGCCGAACATCCGGATTCAGATTCTGACTCCGATGCGTTTTCTTCCCCTTCTTCAGACGATGGAGTATCTTATTTACCTCCTCAACATCGATATGGAGCTCCGATGAGCAGGAATTCTGATGTGCCGGATCATCTGACACGAGAATGGAATGGGGCGATGATGTTAGATACCATGAAACCTGCAAAGAAGATTCCAAAGGACCTTGAACCCGACATTTATGAGAACCCAGATCTGTATGGCCTCAGGCGGAGCGGTCGGAGCAGAGCAAATGCCACTCGCTATGAGGTATGTGCGTCGGTGAACGTGTGCTCCGGCTTTTTGGCTTGTCTCGTGTTGTCGTTACGAGGCAATGCCGAATTGAGACTTGACACGGTTTCAGGAAACTACACCCGATGACAGCGAGAGTGAGGATTTCCGCTCTCGCAAACGGAAAGACGGCGCTTCTCGTCGAGTAGCAGGAAGCGGTGACTTCCGTAAACGTCGCAGAGGGGATGACAATGAAGATGGTGATGACGATGATGATGATATGGGAAATGGTGGCTCAGACTCATTTGAAGGAAGCAGCGGATCAGACGATGGTTACGGTGGACGATCAAGGAGGAAGCGAGGTAAAGCGAAGCGACGTGGTGAGTCTCCCATGCCGCAATGATTGTAAGAGAGATAGAAGTGTTCGATTCCCGCATCATTCCCGCCAGTTCGCCGTTCCGCCGGCGTGGATGACGAGGACGCCATCGCCACCTTGGATGGCCACCTTCGATTCTCGATGCGAGCTCGTCCACAAAAGAATTATAATGAACGAGCGATGGGTGAGGATGCAGGGTTGACCAGTTCGGACGAGGATGAAGGGAAGAAACGTAAAAGACTGACCCAAGAAGAAATGCTGACCGAGGAAGGTGAGGCAGTGGATAAAATCTTGGATTGGAAAGTAGAGAAGAAGAAAACAGGTGATTTTCGTGAGGCTTAATCGATATTTTTATGATTGGAACCACCTCTCGCTGGCCCCTAGCAGAATCCGGCGAAGATAACGGAGAAGAGGAAGACGATGACGATGAACAAGTCACTTACTTTCTCATCAAATGGGTTGGTCGGTCACACTTGCACAACACATGGGAGACACTGGAGAACCTGCGAGACCTCAAAGGGTTTCAACGGGTGAAAAACTTCATTAAGAAAAAGATTGAAGTGGATGCAGCAATTCGGGCAGACCCAACTGTTTCCAAAGAGGAGATAGAGCAACTGGACATTCGTCTCGAAATGGAGCGCGAAATACTTGAGGATTACAAATCAGTCGATCGAGTTATTTCGTGGAGACAGCGGGCGGACGGTGGAATGGAGTATTACTGCAAATGGCGGCGCCTCGATTACGCTGAGTGCACATGGGAATCAGCGGAAGCTATATCGGCGACATGTCAAGGGGCCATTGATGCATTTCTCAATCGGGAACAGAGCTTGACGGTGCCTTACCGGAGTATTTCGCACCGAAATATCAGGCTGCAATTTAAGGTCACTTTGGAGCAGCCCAGCTACATGGTCGGCGGAACTTTAAGGGACTATCAGTTGATGGGGGTTAACTGGGCGGTGAAGCTATGGCACCAGAATGAGAACGGAATTCTTGCGGACGAGATGGTAAGTTCCAGCCACAGTTGTGTTTGTTGGAAGCTGATGTTTCTTTCCGATTCAATCTAGGGTTTGGGAAAAACAGTTCAAACCATTTCTGTTCTCAACTATTTGTTCCACGACGATCGGATTCGTCTTTATGGTCCCTTTTTGGTTGTCGTTCCACTTTCGACCATTGGGTCGTGGCAGCGCGAGTTCGCCCGTTGGGCCCCAGACATTAATTGCATCGTGTACACCGGAGACCCGCTGTCCCGTGAAATTATCCGGGAATATGAATTTTGCTTTTCGTCGGGGAAGGCAAAAGGGAAGCTGAAGTTTAACGTTTTGCTCACCACATACGAATTGGTGCTCAAAGATGAAGCAGTACTAAGAGGTGTTCAGTGGGCGTACTTAGCTGTTGATGAAGCTCATCGACTGAAGAATCAAGAGTCTCAGTTACACGAAGCACTTTCGCGACTGTCTGTTGCGAACCGCTTGCTCATCACCGGAACGCCATTGCAGGTGTGTGAAGATGTAGTCCTCGTGTTCACGTGTCCGCTAAGTCTTGCCATCCATTGCAGAACAACGTTCAGGAGCTCGTGTCTCTCGTCAAATTTCTTATGCCAGCGAAAGCGGCGGAATTGGAGAGCATCAACGTCAGCATCAACGATGACTCGGACAATCAGCAGAGGATTCGAGAGTTCCACAAGTTGTTGACTCCTTATATGTGTCGACGACTGAAGAAGGATGTGGAGAAAGACTTGCCGAGCAAGACAGAGCGTATCCTACGCGTTGAGCTTGCACCGCTGCAAGTTAAGTATTATCGGAATATACTGACTCGAAATTACAATGCACTTGTCAGTACAAGTGGGAGGCCAAGGTCGTTATTGAACATAGTAATGGAGGTTAGTGCTATCATTTTATGTCGTTACCGGGACAAGTCAGCAACACAACGTTACCGTAGCTCAAGAAAACGAGTGACCACGCATACTTGATTGAAGGAGCGGATGACACATACACTGCTTTGAAAGAAGATCGTTTACGCGCTCTCGTAACAAACTCCGGAAAAATGGTGCTCCTGGATAAACTTTTAACTCGACTGAAGGAGGATGGGCATCGAGTTTTGATTTTCTCGCAACTGGTTATGATGCTCAATTTGCTCTCCGAATACATGTCGTTGAGGGGCTTTGCGTTTCAAAGGTTGGATGGAAGTATACCATCGGAAGCCAGAAAAAGGGCCATTGAAAGTTTCAATGCGTCCAATTCACCGGACTTCGCTTTTCTGTTGTCAACACGTGCTGGTGGTCTTGGCATCAATCTCGAGACTGCAGACACGGTAATTCTGTTTGACTCGGACTGGAATCCACAGAATGATTTACAAGGTCAGTTCTCATTTAGCGTTTCGACGATCGTGTTTAATGTTCTGGATTCTGAAGCCATGGCTCGAGCTCACCGCATTGGGCAAACAAAACATGTGAACGTATATCGCTTCATTTCCAAGGATACGATTGAGGAAGACATTCTCGAGCGAGCTAAGCGGAAGATGGTGTTGGAGTTCGCCCTTATCAAGCAAATGGAGGCGAAGGGGAGTATGGCGCCTTCAAAGAAAACATCAGCATCGCAAACGGATCCTGACAAGTATTCAAAAGCAGAGCTTGAAGCCATTCTGAAGTTCGGAGCTCAAAACTTGTTCAAGGACACTGAGAACAACCAAGCGAAGCTTGATGAATTGAACTTGGATGATATCCTTGCACGAGCAGAGCATCACGAAACTACCACCGGGGAGGAAGATGAAGGGATGGAGTTTATGGAACAGTGGAAAGTTCAAGATTTCGGAGTCACTCAGCTTGGATGGGACGACATCATTCCTGAAGAAGAGAGAAAACGCGCTCAAGAGGAACTTCGAAATGAGGAGGAGTTGCGCAGGATAAAACAGTCTTCGGAAACCGGTAGTCGATTGCAGAAGCCAGAGAATGCCGGTGCGTTGGCGAAGATGTACGCTGCAGATGCTGGAGATGGTCACAAACGTCAAAAGGCGAGAGCTGGATCCAAACGGGGAAAATCTGGTGGAGCGGTAGATGTCCTCACTCCGACGGATATCCGGGCACTCATTCGAGGTTTGATGAAGTTTGGAGATGCTCCCGAGAGATTTGATCGGGTTCTCGAAGAAGGGGACCTCGCAAGTAAACGGCGAGATGTGGTGGAAGATAATGCGCACAATCTCATTGCAGCTTGCCGTGAAGCAGTTAAGATCGCAGAAACGACGAAGCGATCTAAGGCTGAGGAATCTGTGGAAGATTTCGAGCAACATCCTGTCGCAGGCAAAAGGGGCTCGAAAATGACTTCGATTGAATTTGGCGGAGTGAACCCAATCAATGCAGGAAAATTAGTGACGCGCTTGGAAGATCTTGCGGTCTTACATGCACGCCTACAAAAGAAGAACCTCGAAAACTTTCGACTTCCTGTCGACGTCAAAGGAGTTCAGTCTGGCTGGAATTGCCCGTGGGGGATCAAGGATGATTCAATGCTTCTCGTTGGCATTTATAAGTATGGCTACGGTAGCTGGGAGAAAATGCAAGAAGACCACACACTCGGGTTTGAATCGAAGTTTTTCTTGAACGACGACGACGACGATGCCAAGAAAAAACCGCAATCGATTCATCTGGAGCGTCGTGCCGATACCCTCATTCGGGCGTGGAAGGCAGAGATACCATTTGATCGAGGTGAAGCGGGGGAGCGTAAATCATCCAAGGGCAAATCATTCAAAACCAAATTGGATGCCGTTGCGTCACGGAATGGCAAATCCTTGTCATCGGAAGGTACGACCAAGAAGAAACGACCAAGTAAAGCAGAAGAAGAATCTCTTCCGGGAAAGGTCCCAAAGGGCCGAGGCTCTGATGGTACGAAAGAGAGGAAGGAGAAATCTCGACCTGTTCAAGGTAGTTTTCGAAAATTAATTCCAGATGGCAAGAGGAAAAGGCTTGAGGACACTGCTGAAGGTGTTGAGAACCGAAAGAAGAGGAAAGATAGTGAGGGTAATAAGCGAGTAGGGGCGGCTAAGGAGGATGCTGAGAATGCAAAAGCTTCTTCAGGCCGGACGAGCAATGCTGGCGAAAGTACCACAAACAAGAAAGCCGACAACCTATCTCCATCTGAAAGGTCGCTGTACAAGGAGAAAATGCGTGGCGTTAGAACTCAACTCAAAGAATTTGCTGTCCCAGATCACATGAGCTCCAAGGCGAAGATGTCGTATCTTTGGCCTCGGTTGCGAGAGGTCGTCATTCATTTAGAACATGTCGTAAAGCAGTCTGGATCTGACGCTGCCAATTTGGAAGGTGGCCTCTGGGACTACGTCGCCTCTCACTGGGTTCTCTTGAACGTCGACGGTGTGAAAATGAAGGAATTCTACGGGAAATTGAAGAAGCGGATGGAGCCGGAATCGACGGCTGACGGAGCCACCAGCTCTCATTCATCCATCACGAGTGGGTTTGGTGTTTGCATATAACCCCTTCGATGTATTCTTAACTCTCTTCTGTGTTGTCTTAAGATGCGGGTTATCCAACGAAAGGAGAAGTGAAGGTGGAAGGCAAAGTCGCACAAAAGCCCGAAGGAAAAGGCTTTGAGCAAGGCGGGCACCAACGGAAACAAGATACTACCCAACTCCATGGTGACCCTCGGATCGATAAAAAAGGTGTGGCTACGATTGGAGACTCCGGCGCCCATCAGGAAGACGAAAAGAACCTGGAACGTGATACGCTTCGGAAAGGTATTCGAGTATTGGATTTATTGCTCACTGGAATTCTTTGCTAATGTTTTTTATCGCAGCTGATCGCAGTGGCGATCGACACCGAAGAAGCCGAAGTAGGGACTATTCGCGAGGTAAATTTTGATATCTTTGCGATTCAGCGTTATGTATCGCTCATTGCGCTCAACAAAGTAGATCGGGATCGTCGTCGCAGTAGGAGCCGAGGTGGGTGGTGCGGTGTGGTTATTCCAAGCACACTCGATGACCATTTGACAATCAGAGCACGACCGTCCACGAAGTCGGGAACGAAGTCGCGATCGATTTCATCAACGCGAGGGAAGCCCTGGTCGTAAGCATAAAGACCACAGGTGGGACCGAGAAGGAGGCAGAGACTTTGGTGAAAAGGGAGACAGGGGTCGAGAGGATCGCAGGGACACTGATGACAGAAGAGATCACGAGAAGGACCTGAGAAGAGAAGACTCACGCGGTCACACCGGCGGAGTAAGAGAAGGTGGTCATTACCGATAATAGAAACCATACGCATGTCATATAAAGTCATATTTCAACTGTGTAGTCACGATTTGCAATTTTGCATGGTACATTCTACGCACTATACATTCGTCATCTGTTTTGCCTGCTGCAGTACAGTAGCGACATCTCCCAAATTTTTCCTCCAAATCTCCAAATGGAGGCTAAGTGCCTTCCACTGTTGCAATTTGAACTCCCGATATGTGGTCCGGCGCACCTGTACAGATTTAGTAAGCTGGTCCATCTTCGCATCCAAAAGGTTGAGTCGGATTGCTGAAAAATCCATTGAAAATCATTTTCATGTCGCCCCATTCCAAAATTTGCCCCTCACCATCAATAACCCAAACTTCGACCTCGCTCTCGTTGATCTCCAATGCCTTCGCTATCGTTTTGTAGTCCACTTTTCCGGGAACATGACGCCCGGTAACAGTGATAAGGGTGAGAATTCGCATTTTCCGGATGTTGTCGTCATCCGAAAGCTCTGTATACTCAACGTCGTAAATTTTTGGAAATGAGAAACGGAAAATAAACTCACTATATTGACCCAACTCGGAGCTGTGATCTTTCGACCACTTCAGGTAGGCAGCTAAGTCGCCGTCAAGGAACACTTGTAACAGCTGACACATAGGATGGCTCTTCTGAATAGCGCGTACTGCCGGGAGAGCGTGCACTTCCTCGAAGTTGAACACCTCAGGGGCTCGAACAGCCATTGCAACACACTCAATTGCACGCTCTTGAACAGAGGCAGCAAAAGGCGGTTCGGTGTATGTCGAAATGAGTTTGATCGCGGATTCGTAAGCCTCTCGTCTATCCAATGACGTTGATTGTGACGTTTTTTTGCAGAAGTGGAAGGTACACGTACCTCCCCGTTGGCTTTTCCTTGAATGTATCGCTCAACAATACATACAGCTGCCTTGTTTGTTCAAGCGACATTCCCCATTCCTGTACTAGTGAGTCAATCGCAGCAATGTGGGAAGAAATAACGGACAGTTCATCATGGCGTGCCGCAACTTCAACGAGTCGCACAGTCACATCGAAGCGGAAGGGAGAATTAGGTAGGAGGGAGTTGTAAAGAGTAGCAAGACTGTGATTGGAAGTCAATATTAAAACTCGCTGCTTGTGTCGTGTCTTCAATTTTTTCAGGAGTGGCTCTACCCAACAGACCAACTCGTGGCAGCAGGGTTGTAAACATACATTTTGAGTTTCGCCTGTCCTTTGGCGTGTTCACTCTCAGCAGTTGCTGTCGCTATGCTCTGAACCACTTTGTTGTCCGCTGAAAGTTGGTTGGTGTCGGCGAGGATAGCAATAAGAAGTATGAAAGCTGGCTCCACATCTGAACAATCCAAGTTGACAGAAACGATTTTCATTGTTTTTTCATAGGGATGAAGGTTCCCGGAATCGTCTGTCAGTGTGGGTTTTCACAACGAATTGATTGAACACACTCACCCTTCTCCGATGCTTTTCGCAACACATCCACCCGTCCAACGAGCAAAGAAGACACATCCTCCCATCGTTCATCTTCTGCGGCATCCCGAACGTTGTCCGCAAGAGATTCATCGTCTGCAAGACCTGCAACGAGCTTCGCAAGCTTGATCGCCTGGAGAGGGAAATTCCGAGACAATTTCAGGCGCGATCTTGGATAGTCTGGTCAAAACACAGTGTTCGCACTTGATATTTTCGTCCCTCAGGGGGAAACACTGCGCGGGTTGCTGCCATTAGTGGAAAAGAGAAAATGAAGCTACATCATTACTTCCTTTACTTTACAAAAAGTCAGAACATGTTACCACCAGTTACACCTCAATGTACAATCGAAACAAGCTTTTCCCACTCAATCATGTCTTTCAATCCTCCAGATATCCCAATTTCCAACGCGACTTGGCTCATCACCTCACCCTCGAACAACCCCGAGCTCCCCACCCTCGCCATAGCCATTCGCCTCCGCAACCACAAAGCGTGTCGAAACATTCCTAAAATTGTCGCGCCAGCCTTCCCTGGGCCTATCAAGCCCGCGCGCAGGTGAGAAACGAAAACGTAGAAATCAATTGCGGCCGAGATTCGGTCTCGACAAGGGCGACATATTGGTTCCCACGGCGCAGACTCGGTGGAAGGCTGCGTGCTAGTTTGTGGAGTGGAGAGGAGCCGCATTCTGAAATGACAGTCGCGAGTAGCATTGCACGACGGGCACTTGGCACGTGGCACCTGATCAAGTTGCGAGTTTTGCGAGTTTGTCGATCCACCGAGAGTTCCTACGGACTGTTGTGCTGGGGACTGTCGAGCTTCCTGGTTGAATGGTGTGATTTCCAAGGAGGCTTTGACGACATGCTCCAACAACTTTTTGCGGAACGTCGAGGCCGCACCCGATCCGGCGGTGAATTTGAATATCGTGCCACTCGATGCAGCGTAGCTGAGTCCATAGTGGAGGCACGGTTCCACATCCTCCACAAGACACCGTTTGAGAAACTTGGTCGAGTGATTCAGAATGGGGTCGTAAGGAAGACTTGAAGATCCGACCGTCTGTTTAATATGCTCTTGGAACTCGGTGAAAATGATCCCGTCGATGAAATGCACGTTGCCAGCATCCGCTGCCACGGGGAAGTCCAACCTGTTGCGCATCCCGACGGACGCGATAATGGCGGCTGATCCCAAACTCGTCCTGCGAGGGTTCGACATTCGCCGAGGAGACGCTATGGGCGACACTGTGACTGAACCGCTGCGCTTTCGTGCCCCCTCCAGCGCGTGGAGGCAGCGCTTCATTTCGTGCAGTTCTTCCTCCCTTCCGGCGCACTTGCGGACCATGTCCTTGAGCTGCCCCGAAAGATCGCGATTCGTCACTTCGAGCTCCTCGCGCATTTTGGCTTCCTCGATGACCATTCTGTTGGCTTGGTCGAACAGCTGTGCGGTCAGCTCTTCAATCTCCTGTTCCAGTATGTCTTTCGCAAGCTGCACCTGCTCTCGATCTGTTTCAACCTCGCCGAGTTGCGTCGTTGTAGATGCAAGATCTTGTTGGAGGTCTTTGACGGTGTCGTTGAGGCGATCGATCTCAAGCATGTGCGTTCGGCAGTTGGGGCAGTTTTGCGCACTGACAGTGCCTCGCTGTCCCGGCGTCCATGATTGATAAGGCGCGGAGGATGCTGGGTGTTTCGCCAGCGCTTGCGACGACGGGGGACCTGTGACGGCACGGGACTCCATTCTCGGTCCCGTGTGATCAGCCAAATCCCCTGCTTCATTGTCGCCAACGTCTGAAGCACTTGCAGGAGCTGTAGCGCGCGCAGACTTTGGTTTTTGGTGTGTCGAAGAGGAGGTGCTCTGATACTGCCTTTTTTCAGAACCAAGACCACCTCCTTTCATTTGCGACTTGTCCAGGTCGTTCTCCGTGTCCTTTTTAGCGAGCTGCGCATCTCCGTTGTTTTTCGCAATGTGCGCAAGCGGTGCGTCCTCATCTTCCTCCGACGTGGATTCGGCTTCGAAGGCCATCTCCACCTCCCCCTCCGGGTTCAGTCGCGGAAGATTACACAGCAACGCCGGCACACCCGGGCGGAGCCGCGCGACGTCGAGAATGTTGCCCACGGACGCCTGGGCCTGCTTGAGGTAGTTCCAAGCGAGCCGGATGCGCTCAGACGATTGGACGTCGTTGTATTGTTTGGAGTCGAGGCGGCTTCCGTGGCCGCCGCCCGCGCCCCTCTCCTCGCTACTACCACTACCGCGGAGGTTGGAACCTCCGGCCGTGGACGAACCGGTCTGGTCTCGACCGGGTGCAAGAATGCGATCCTCAAACACCGCGCCAGGTCGGTTGGAGGCAGTAGCGTTACCGCCCTGTGTAGGACTACTGTGTGCCCCTGCAGTTCCTTGATGTGTTCCTGCAGCCCCACCCGGTCTCCCATTGTCACCTTGAGCGGACATGGCCAGGACTTTGCCGAGAAACAGAATCGCCTCCTTGGTGGCAAAGTCGAGCCGGTGCAGCTTGACGCGCATGATGTCGATCACTGCGTTCTTTCGAGCGAGCTGGTCGGTGTGGAGGGCCTTGAGGGAGGTTACTTTCTCGTCGTGCGCCTAACATGGAAGTAGGTTGGTACAGCCATCTCGCAGCGCGTCGCGTTAGCTCTTCTCAGAGCGTGGTAGCCATGCAACATGCCTTGCTATCACCCTCCTTCTCTGCAAGCGTGAGCTTCAGGCTCGTTATCGTGGCGTGGGCCTCGACGACAAGCGTGGCCAGCTGGTCCGTGGTGAGCGCACGCAGCTTGTCCAGGTCGGGGGGACCCGCGTCCGTCAAGCATGCTCCAGGGTCCGCGGGGGGTTGTGATTGGAGTTGGAGCGGGGAGGGGGAGGGGAGGGGAGGAGCACCGGGGAGCTGTTTGGCGCTCACCCCGACCAGATCCCCGACCGAGCGGCTGACCGAAAGCCCGCCGCCCGCGGCGTGAGGGGATGATGGCAGCGGAGGTAGAGTTTCTGTTGCGGAGCGGTCGGAGAGAGAGAGAGCCGGGGTTGACTTTGAAAGTCTGTCTGCCATGCGGAGCGGGTGCAGGCACAGCGGCGCGACGCCGGGGCGAGTCGAGTGTTGCGGCGTGGGATGCCTGCGTTGCGGGCGGAATGGGAGCGAGTGGAGCCCTTGGTGGGAACACCGGGTGCGCTGGGAAGTGTGGCGCGGCACGTGTCCGCAGCGATCATCACAACTCTCCATCTTCGCTCTCCGTTTTCCAAGATTCAATCAAGCAAAAGCGATGATGGCCACCCAGCCTGCGCCAACCGGCGGGTCCAAAACAATGCTCGAGCATGCCCAGCAGCAGGGGGGAGCGGGCCCGCCGGACGCCGCCGCAAAGTTCTCGTTCGCATCTGAGCCGAGAGCAGTCAAGTCCGGTTCCGTAAAAGAGGGAGGGACAGAGACGCCTAGTAAGAGCAAGTACAGGGACCCCAGGACACTGATGCAGCAGCAGTTTGGTGGGGCGGGGCAGCAAGTGCAGCAGCAGAAAGCACCGTGCGTTGACAGCGTTTCTGCCGGTTTTGTGGGGGCGCTGTATGACAGGAGATGAGAGTGAAGAGGTCTTATTTTGATTTCATCATTTCATGGCTGCGAAATTCGGGAATGTCGATACATTGCTTGCGTGCATTGGTACCACTCAAACATCGAACAGTCCTACCAACATCATGTTCGACCGACGAGTCTACCGCGGCAACACGTACGCCTCGCCCGTCTTGCCTCTGGTGAGTCCTCACCGCTCAACCTCTCCTGGTGTCACTTCACGCCGTCCGTCCACTCGTCTCACCCCCCACCCTCCCCCCTTCGTCAGCACGCCCAACCAGACCCCGTCGAAATCCACCGCCAATCCGAAGCCCGCCGCCGCGCCAAAGCCCGTCGCCGCGCCGAACTCCAACGTCGCGTTCGTACCCCCGATCCCGTTCAAGGGCGCAGGCACGCGGACGTGCAGACGGACCTGTACCTGGAGGAACTATCCGACAAGGTCCCCGAGTCGCACGCGGGCACGCAGACGGACGCGTTTCTGGACAGATCACCGACACCCATGTATGTTCCGGCAAAGAGCGGGGTGGATAAGGATACGCAGATCGAGGATGGGGAGCTGTTTGATTTCGATTTCGAGGTGGCCCCCGTGGTGGAGGTTATGGTAGGCAAGACCCTGGAGCAGGCGTTGGCCGAGGTGATGGAGGAGGATGAGTTGGAGACGTTGAGGAAGAGACAGGTGAGTCGGCCCCCCCTCCGAGGTTTTGCGTGTGCGTGCTCCTTCAGGCAGACGTCACTGACAATCCTGCCGTCTCGTCTCTCGTCTCCAGGCCGAGTTCGAACAACGCCGCAACGCCGAACTGGCAGAAGTCCAAAGGCTCGAGGAAGCCGAACGTCGCCGCACCGAAGAAAAGGTACGTATCCAAAGTCCACACGTCACATGACTTGCGGATACTCATACCCATGATTCTTCTCATGACACTACGACTCTACCCTTTCCCCCCCCTTCCCACAGGACCGCCGCCTCGCCGAAACTCTCCGCCTCCACCACCAAAAATCCGTCGCGGCCGCCAAGATCGCCGCCCGCTCGTTCGCCACGTCCTACCTGCACGACCTTGTCCCCGTCGCCCTGCGCCGGCTTGAGGACGAAGGATTCTTCTACGACCCGGTCGAGAGAGAAGTGGAGAGGTTCTTCTTGCCGTGGCTTACGGATAAAGTCGAGGGGAGGAGGATGAGAGAGGTGGGCGCGAGAGTGGTGGTTGATGGTACGTTGAGTCGTTTTGTGCGGTGCCGGGGTTGAGTGTGTGGTGGATTGTTAATCGTGATTGACTGTTTCGCATAATCGATAGACATCATTATGAACGCGCTTCGCAAGCTGCATGGACGCGCGGCACCTGCACCTTCACCCACTGCTTCGTAGATTTCCAATTTGCGTTTTCGTTTTTCGTTTCTTGTAAATATATGATGATTTCGATGTGTTTGCGGTGCCACTGCCAGGGTGTGTGGAGGAATGGAAATCGCAATCGTCCGTTTTTCGCACAACTGCAATGGACAGATATCATTATAAACGCAAAACGCCTGCATCCGTGTCCGTGTCCGACCCTGCTTCTGCTTCGTAGTTGGCCATTTTTCAGTTTTATGTAGTACATGCTGATTTCGAGATGTTTTTTAAGCCTCAAAACCTTGCGGTCGTGTCCGTGATTCCTCTAGATTCTAGCGAATTGATATCCAGCTTATAACGGGGATATCTCTAGAATGACGTGAAACCAGACACCAGGAGAGGGGAGGTCTAGCATGACGTATTGCAGAGTAAAGCCATTTTCAATTTTTTCTGATTTCGAGGTGCTTTTTTGCCTTCGAACAATACAGTCGCATCAGTATAACTGGTCTAGATCCTAGCCAATTGGTGCCCTACCTGAAACGCGGACATCACCGGAATGACGTGATCCATACGCCAGGTCTCTCTCGCAGTCAGTTTGCGAAACCTTACAGTCGCTGAGTCTGTTGATTGCACCACGGGGGCTGTGTGAGAAGATAGGCGGGCCGTACCCTCGTAGTGCAGTGGAAGGGTGTCCGGGGGAATTGATGTGGTGTGTCATCACCAGTCACACTCCGCCGTTCCGCCACACGGTTCGCCACAACCCGAGCAGGCAGTGCCGGAGTGTGCAGGACTTTGCACGCGTCTGCTGTCGCCGGGGGAATGCGAACGCGTGGCAGAACTCGCGCCGGTCCGGCGGAGAAGCGGGGGAATCTCAGGAGTCATTTATCCGGCCCGGCTAATATTTTGGTTCCGACGCCAAATTGAGGTGAAGAAAAGTTCACATCGCATCTCCTTCTCTCTCTCCCCACTCTCCTTGCACGATGGCCGAGGAAGCGAAAACCGGAACATCGCAGGAACAGAGCACCAGCCCCGCAGAGCCTGCGCACCCCCCGCAGCTGGGCATTGTCTCGCACAGATTCCAGAGCAGAGCGAGTGGAAAGTCCGTCTCCGAATTGCCACTCCAGCGAATCGCATCGGACAGGCGACCGTCCATCGTTGCGGCACTGGCGTTTTCAGGGGATACGTCGGCACTGGTGGACGCGACGCTCGAGGACGGCGACGGAGAAAAGGCGCCCGGAAGAGTCACCGTGCTCAAACCAGCGTCCAGCAGGAGGATCATTGCACTTGAGCCGTCGGAAAAGAGTGCGCATCCCGACGCAAACGGAAATGGAGGTCCCCGGCACTCTTCCGAGATGGCGCTCGTCGACGAAGACATGGACATTGAAAAGAACACCGACGATATGCCCGTCTCCGGTGTCCTCGACTACCCAGAGGGCGGGTACGGCTGGGTCATCATCGCAGCTTGCTTCGTCCTCATGTTCTGCGGCTTGGGAATGCTCTACTCGTGGGGCGTCTACCTCCGCACATACGTCGCACTCGACATCTTTCCCGGGTCGACCTACTTCTCTTTATCTTGGGTCGGGTCTTTGACGCAGGGCGTCAACACCCTCGGAGCGCCGTTCATGGGTCAGCTCGCGGATAGGCTGGGGTCGAGGCTGATTTGCATCTTTGGCAGTTTGCTTCTGGGGGTGTCGTTTGTGTTGGCGAGCTTTTCGACGCAGGTGTGGCATGTGAGTGTCAAGCGAGGACCGCGAGCGAAGCGGGCCCGAGGGTCAAGCACGCAGCGAGTGTGTCCGCCAGAGGCGAGTGCCCCACGATGTGGAGTTATACTCTTGCGGAGCGAATACAGAGGATTTCACCGGAGGCGAATGATTCCACGAAGCGCGAATGATACAGCGCGGAGCGCATATTCCCGCCGGAGGCGAATGCTCCGCGAAACCGCGCTGCACCTCTTTTGTGATGCCCCGTCTTACCCTCCCTTCCCCCGCTCGTGCTCCCGTCCAGCTCTTCCTCACGCAAGGCTTCATGTTCGGTCTGGCATGCAGCGCGCTCTACTTTGGCTTGATCGGAATGCCCGCCCAGGCACGTACTTCGCTCCATTTCTCCTCCTTCTTCAATCCATGTGACGCTTTTTACCCCACTTACCCCACTCCAGTATTTCCTCAAGAAGCGCGGTATCGCCGTCGGGTTCGCAGTCGCTGGCGGCGGGTTGGGTGGGATGGCGTGGGGGGTGCGTACTGTCACAGATTCTCCGCCCCGTATAGTCACGAGACTAACCTTCACCTCACCGTGTTGTAGCCAATCACCCAAGCCCTCGTGGACAACATGGGCTTCCGATGGGCGCTTCGACTGAGCGGGATTATTTCTGGAGGCGGTGAGTGGAGTCCTGAAAATGCGCAGGGTGGTCATGGTTCTTTAACCATCCCGATTCGATTCGATTCCCGCACCGCAGTGCTTCTGCTGGCGTCCCTGCTGCTCAAATCTCGGTTCCCCCCGCCCCCTCGCTCGCCGTTTTTCAACCTCGCGTACTTCCGGGACTGGAAATTCGTCGTGCTTTACTGTGAGTTCTCAAGCAGTCCTTGCTTGGTCCCGTAAGGGGGGCTGGCGGCCAAGTGTTCTTTCGCTCATACTTTGGCCCTGGATGTTTGCAGGTGCGTTTTTCTTCTTCCAGTTCGGTTTCTTCTTGCCATTCAGCTACCTCCCCACCTACGCCGTCGGCGTCGGATTGACGAGCGGGCAAGGATCTTTTGTGCTGGGTGTAAGTCCACCTCCCATCCCCCAAACTTTTCGATCACGTATTTACCCAACACGCCCACCTACTCCTTAAAGCTCACCAACGGCGTCTCAGCCGTGGGCCGAATCGTCCTTGGCCTGACCGCGGACCAACTCGGTCACTTGAATGCCTTCACGGTCTGTGAACTGGTCGCGCCGATTGCCGCGCTCGTGATCTGGCCCTTCTGCAAATCCATGGCGTCGCTGTGTGTCTTCGCGGCGGTGTTTGGGTTCTTTAGCGGCGGGTTCATTTCGTTGATGCCTACTGTTGTACGTTGCGGTTTCGTTCGATGTTTTCGGGGGAGTATTGGCCAGTGACGTGTTTTCAACACCAGATTGCGTCCGTCTTTGGAACTGAAGGACTCGGGTCACGCATGGGCATGCAGTTCACGTCATCCCTCGTTGGAGCGATTGCCGGCGGGCCCATTGCCGGTGCATTGATTGACATGTACACAACCGTCGACCCCGTCAGCCGCACATCATCAGTCAACGTGAGTCCTCTATTGATTTCTGACTGCTTCCGCCCGCACACCTGACTCGACTCTTTCCTTCAAGTTCACTCCCATGATCATGTTTACTGGCGCGACGATGCTCGCAGGAGCCTTGCTCATTGCAGGAATGAGGATGGTGGTCGCAGGAGGGGTGCTTATCAAGAGGGTGTGAAGTGTGTCTTTTCTACATCGTATTTTGGCTTCCATTCAGTTAGAATGTGCATCCGTACATCGTCATATCAAATAATGCATGAAATGACTGTGCCTGCCATGCCAGGGGTATATCGAATTGCAAAAAACATAGAGTACATCCAACTGCACTACACTGCACTACGCGATGAACAGAGATTGGTTCTCCTGAAGCATCTTTGCGCTCTTTTTGGCGTCGAAGAACAGTCCCTCGCATTCTTCCACATCCTCCGCCTCGACAGATTGTCGCCCATTTATTCGCGCCAGGATGGACGCGGGTGTGAGGAGTTGGATGGCGTATCTGTGTCCAGGTCGACAATGGTAAAAAGGGGGAGCGCACACGAGAGTCTTTTTCAATTCTCACCTCAAGGTCGTCTTAACGCCGACCTCGGCAAGCAGTTCCAGTGCCGGACGCGCCAGTTGGTGGTTTTCTGTTTTGGCTCGGATGTTAATCACCGTTTCGATCTCCTCTTGCGAGTAAGGGATTGTCCGGATGATGAGCAATCGGTCAAGCAGGTCGAGCGGAATTCCGTGGGGTGCGACAACGTCATCGGTTCCTCTATCGTGGTGTTCAAGCGGGTCAAGCAACAAGTCATACGTCACCATGACAGGAGACGTGTCTCACCGTATTGTGCACATGCCTCGGTTCGTGGCGAAAATGACAATGGGAGAAAGGGACGATTCCAAAGCTCGGTTGAGGTAAGTGAAACACTCAATGTCGAGCATGTGAACCTGTGAAAGGATCGGTTGGGGCTCATCTCATCGTTCGGAGGCTTGCGGGCTTACCTCATCCACAAACAGAACTCCCGGGACCAATTCGGCCTGACCTTGTTCAATGTACCTGTTGACCACTTTGTTGATCTCCTTCCTCAATTTGTCTGTGATTTCGGTCTTCTTGGGCTTTGCCATCGCCCCGAGCGCTGAAATAATGTCCGATCCGCCTTGCGGTCGAGCATTTGCAACATCGAGGTCATGCAACGTGACATCCTGCACAATCTCCTTCTTCTTGTGCACTTCGCCCTTTGGAACGGGGACATACTCCTCCGCTTCTAAGTCGAATTCAGTTGCAAAGGCATCTGATCGGCCGACGCGCTGCCGACAAACGGGACCAAGTCAACGGGAAAAAAATTGAGTGCCTAGCGCACGTATCTTCTGACTTGGCCGGTCTCACCTTGACCGCACCGCTATTCGCCTCGATGTAGATGACATCGCCGATTTGGACCTTCTCTTTCTGCATCTGCTCGTAAATGACGGGATCGAGTTTAAGTTGCTTGGTCCCTTTCGTTGATTTCAGTCCGATGACAACGTGCGCGATGGTCTTGGCGTATCCACCAAGTGGATTCTCCGTCTCCTCGGGTGAAAGTTCTGTAACTTCACCCTCGTAGACCTCTTTGATTTCTTTTATGCGAAGTCCTGAAAGACAAAAGGGGGCACTTGTTAGGATAAACCCAAGTCTTGAATGTCAATTCCATGTTATAGGTCTCTCCAAGACTCCTTTGTCTCGTTTTCATCGTAATGTGATGAAACAAACGCACTCCACACTTTCACTTGATCAACCATTCATGGAAAGGAGCTCTCTCACTATGGCCAGATTTAGACACGCACCAATTGCTCTCCGAAAATTTTCCATGAGCACTTCTGTCTTCTTGACCTCCGAGGAATACACCTCGCTCCCCACCATTGGGCAAAACGGCACCTTCGATCCAAGTTCCTGTGCAATAGCTAGCGCTATAGCGGTCTTCCCGGTGCCTGGAGCTCCTGCGAGGAGAACAGCGCGGCCTGCCATTTTTTTGTTTCGAATAAGGTCTACAACGATACCAGCGGCCTACAATCACCACAGACCAACGCAGATATATAATTGCGAAGTTTAAGCGGTCTCTGGTAGCACTGGGCTCAATCCCATTACGAACGCTCACCTCGCGAGCCATTTCCTGTCCAACAAAGCCCGCCGCCTGTGGTTCGGCGGTGCCATCTTCCCGCAGCCCAAGTCCTTTGATATGAGAATGTGTCGCGATTCTCTGCTCTTTGGTCGTGCTCTGTACTTCGGTGACTGTCAACGCCGGTGCAAACGCAGCGCCGATATTGTCATTAAGTCCACGGATGGCGGAAGGAAATGCCAAGAGTTAGAACTGCCCATGTTGCGGCGCCGTAGCGTAGAGGAAGAAAAACGCACTCTTCATCCTGAAAATGGAGGGGGAACTGATTCTTGAGTTGATGGTGCTTCGGTCAAATGGAACTCAATCAAATGCGTCAAACACGCTCAAAAGCAAGCAAACAGCCGGAACCGGAAGGCGATGGGCAGGAAGAGGACGTAGCGGAGCTGGAAGAGGACTTGCCATCCCTCTCCCAGTCTCGAGACGATGTCATGATTGATGCCGACCCTTCATGGGAATTGGCAACCGATGTATCTCTCCCAAAGGCACCTCTCACGAAATCCTACACATATATGTCGCCGATCCCTAAGTCATGTGATAGGAGTGACTCGGGTGATGCTCCAAAGGTGGTGCTTGGGGTAGATGAGGCCGGTCGTGGTCCTGTTCTAGGTGAGCAATGTCAATCTTTGTGATTTGAGACGATTCGGTCTTATCCAGCTGGCACATGATCATTTTTTAAGGTCCAATGGTGTACGCTATTGGCTATTGCTCCATCGAGCATAAAGAAAGAATGAAAGACTCCGGCGTTGCGGGTTGGTTTATCTCTCCGTAGCATTTCAATCGCCCCATTCAATAACCAAGAAAATTGGCAAGATTCCAAAATACTCAATGATGCGACGCGAACTACTATTTTCTCGAAACTGCGATCGGCGGACGATTGGTTTGGTTGGGGCATCCGCGTTCTTTCCCCGCAAGACATATCCACCTCAATGCTCAGCGTGTAAGAAGCACCCCCCTTACACTTGTGCCATCATAGAAAGACGTTGGGTACTTATCAGAGATATCCTTTGCAGCGGACGTATATCGCTGAACGTCATCGCCCACTCCGCGACACGGCTTCTCATCCAAGAAGCTCTAGACCGTGGTGTCAATGTCTCCGAAGTCTATGTGGACACTGTAGGTACACCCGAAACGTACCAAGCCAAACTTTCGGGCTGGTTCCCGGGCATTAGCTTCACTGTTGCAAAGAAAGCCGATGCGTTGTATCCGGTGGTGAGCGGCGCCAGTATATGCGCCAAGGTGTGTACTTGGTTTATCAACTCGCTTTGCGCGAGGATTCACGTGTTGGTGCGCTATTGTTACGTTTTAGGTTACGCGGGATCGTCTCCTTCACCACTGGACATTCGTCGAACCTCCGTTGCCGAAATGGACTGCGAATTCTCTTGGCTCGGGATACCCTGGAGACGCTCGAACGGTAAACTGGTTGAAGACGTCACGAGATCGAATTTTCGGATGGCCGCGGGTTGTCCGGTTCTCGTGGCAAACGGCGGTGAAGCAAATCGAGGACGAAGGAGTGAAAGTGGAGTGGTTTGTAGCACGCGTATACTTTTGTTGTCGTGAAATTGTTAATGGTGTTGCTCCTGCGTAGGCCTGAGGACGAAGAATCCACGGGTATGCTTCCAATCACTTCTTGGTTCGCCCGAAAGCAGGACTCCGGTGTGGATCTGCAGGCGCCAGCGGAGAAGAAGTCTAAGCCCCGCCATCAAGCCTTTCTTGACATGAAAATGCGGAGCATGGCAACTGTCTAATATTACACATGAAGGAAGGAGACACGGCCTTGATTTCTACACCCAGATTTGTTTTGGAGATGTCAGCGCATTAGACACGAATTGATTCTGTTTCTATTGTTTCATGGACCAGTCCCGCCTTTTGCCTCAATACCTCTCGCACACCGCCCAACCCTGGGTTTTCATTCGGATCGCACCTGAAGTTCTTGGCAAGTGCGATCAAGTCTCGTCGATCGTCAGAACCTTCAGAGAGAAGCTTCTTCAGCCTCGACGCCTCTTCCCGGAGTCCACCGATTTCCTCTAACAGCTCTCCGTGGTGCTGGTTATGCTTTTCAATGGAGGTTCGGAGTTGGGTATTTCGAAACGTGAGAGGTTGTAGCGGCGAAGAAAGATGGGTAAAGTTCTTGCAGTAGGCAGGATTAAGGCATGACAGAGTCGATTCGGCAAGCCCTTATACGTACTGTCCGCACTCTTTCCGCCACAATCTCCACTCGTTCCCCTTCTCTCCGCTCTATTCTCTCTTTTGCTCGTTCTACTTCTCTTTCGCTCTCTTTCAACTCTTCCTCAAACACGTTGCGTTTCGTTTTGATTTCTTCAGCAAGATGTCGGAGCTCGGACGATCTTTGAGTGTCCGACAAAGGGCTAGAAGGGTGGAAAGAGAGCAATGCGGAAAGATCCGAAGACAGCTGGTTGTATCGGGAGGTCTTTTGCTCCAGAACGGAGCGAAGAACTACATCGTATGATAAAGTATCTTGTCATGCCTGAAAATGTGTGAGAAAACAATGACATTCACTTGCCAACGTTCGCTCCCCCTCGTCACGCGCGCGATCTGTTTCTTTCTTCTTTGCTTGACCCTCGATGATTCCTTTCCGTAGATGGGATGTGTAAGTATTGTCGAAGCCCTCGGTCCATGAAAGAATAGACGATATGCGGGTGTTCTAAAAGAAGCAATCCGAACGTCTTCCGTCATGCAGCCCGAAGGATCATGTCTCAACACACCAGTTCTCCAACAATTGCTTCATGTTCGATTGCAAGAGCGGTGTTGGCCGACTCCCTTTTTGAGTGAAGTTTATGGTCAATCATGCACCATCATGCCAGGTTGCATCAATTCACGTTTGCTCAATCTGTCTTTCCACTTTTGAGATCTGTTCCTGCCTCTCTAATATTTCATCTCTCAGTTTTTCCAGTCTTGCAAAGCGCACCTCTTTCTCTTTGAGTCGCTCCTGTCTTTTCAGATATCGCTTGTAGCCCAGTGGGTTCACCGACTTTAACACCGCAACGTCCGACGGACGTAGATTATCCTGTTTCTCTAGCATGGCGACAGATATGACGCCTCTTTGGTTTTCACGAGCACGATGGGCCGCGTGTTTGTGAGACGCCTCGTGTGCTGACATGTGAGAGCCGAAATGTGTCTCATCTTCTTTCAACCGGTTGCGATCACCTCGTCCCCCGAAATCTATTCGAGCACAACCATTTCGCTGGTTCGATGGAGAGGAGGGAGCCACAGATCGAGCGAATGAAATGTGCGGGAGGCCATGTGCGATGAATGCTTCATGAACATCGATTGGAACAAGCCAATGGAGGCGGCGGAAGCGAGCCGATGGAGAGAGAGTCGGGGAAGGTGGTTTTGTTGCAGGGGAAAGAGTGTGATGTCTGTTTGATGGCATGAGGTCCTGCAACTTGGCTTTGCACAGACCCAAAAACGTTGTGCCACGGATATTTTGTTCTGGCCCCTCTCACTCTCAACTTCCGGATTCGCCCATTACCGGGACTGATTCTTTGTCCTGAGCAGCCACTGGAACCAAGAAAGAGGTTTCTGAGCTCAAAAGGTCTCTGGCTTTAATCTCCCGTGGCCGAAACCTCTCACCCCGCCGGCGGCAGCCTTTCCCACCGGCATCGATTGCATCTTGATTCTCTCGAATCCATTACATCATCACATCGCTGGCGCCTCCTGGATATTCAATCTGTGATTTCGCCTGCGGTGCTTCCAATGAACACCTCGGCACTCCGACCACGAACAACCCTCCCTCAGAATGGAGCGGTCTTCAAGGTTCCCCAAGCGCGTCCTCCGAAAACCAGCACACCTCTGACACACTCCACTGTCAGCAACCGGCTTCCTCAGAAATCACCTGGTAAAACAGGCACACGGTCGCCTGCCAACGCTGCCGATATTGCGGCAGCTGCTGCGAGTCAACTGTCGGCGTCAAAGAGACCGAGCACAGCAGCCACTATCTCATCGTTTCCTCAGCAAAACCTGCCCGGCTTGAGAGCTTCCTCTGTCCGAGGTGCCACATCCACCGCCATCCCTCATCCATCGGAGGAGACGTTACCAAACAAGAGGTCATCGTCTGTCACTCGAAGTGGAGTGTATGCGGATGAAAATGTCCCCAACAGGACTTTCGGTGATTCCGCGGAGGGGCCGCGCTTCCAACAGTCTCATTCATTGTCAGCACCCAGGTTGCACGGAAAATCTGCATCTGCGCAGGCGAGTATGCCTCATTCGCGAGGTCGTACTCTCACCCCTGGTCGCTCGAGTCGCTCAGCCAGCGCCTCGAACAAGGAGAATATCAATGGACCACCGAAAACTCCGGAGAACCGGCGCTCGGGTTCAGTTCCGGCAGGAACGCGGGACGTGTCGCATGGCGGTGGACGGCCGGCGGGAATTCGACGAACGCACTCCTTAAAGGACCTCAGAAAGTTTGTGTATTTTGTGGACAGAACCTCTCTGTTGCCGGCAGATTATCATATCATCTCTCAGATGATTGCGAGGTTTCCTGCAGTACGTTCATCCACACGATTTTTGTTTGGGGGGGGATTCAATATGACTTTTCCGATGTTCAGCGCCTCGAGAAGTTCTTCAACAAATCTGTGACCGTGCTCATTACTAAGGATGTTAGCAACGGGTAATTTGACATATTCTGACTGTCTCCCTGTGCCAGAAAGGTTTAACGCGACTTTTTTTTTGTTACAGAGCTCTCGTTGAGAAGGCGAAGGGATTCACTTCGATGCAAACGTGGTCCGTTGGATGTGAGTCCAATCCTTTACTCTATAGAGAGTGGCCCCCAACACTTCTACGCGCGGCAGACTTTCGTCTTCAAGCGCAAAGGGCTCTTGGCATCACCGCCGAGCCCCCAAACACACGGCCAAACTTGCTGGAGCGACTCACTGCAGAACGCGCTTGGGGACCATCGACAGGTGACTCGGGAGTGTATTATCTCCATGGACACTACCTTCTTTGCGAAGAACGCTCGGGAGCATTTAAGCCTATCCTGTGTAAGGAATACGAGAAAGAGGACGGCGAACGACATGGATATCCGTGTTTATACGGGACAGGGGAGCGAGCAATGCCCCACAGGTAAGTAGTTCTGTTTCAGGATCGTTTCACATGGCATGCCGAGCGTCTCTCACCCATGCACGTATCAGGTGTCCGTTCACTTATAATGATGTGGATCTACTCGAAATCAAAAAGATCATTGCTGAAGACGATCTCAGAGTGATGAAAGTACGACACTCCGACCTGCGCCGACACAACGCAAAGCTGAAAAGGCGCGAAACAAGACTGGCTATGGGATTCAGTGGCACATTAAATGATGAAATGAAATCTGCAAGATCCCGCCATTCGTTCTTCGATGGAATTAATCAAACAGAGGACAAGGTGATTCGGGCCTGGGAGGGCGGTGATGTGAGTTTGTGCAACTCCGTCAGTGAATCGTCGATGCACCCAATCTTAATCTTTTCCCCCAGACTACTTTGCAAAACACCATCTCTGGAGCTTCAGTAAGGCGTCGTGGCGATCCACAGTCGTCTGGAATGCGCGGTACAACCTCAACGGCCATCCCTCGCCACCAAGCAGCTCCAATGCCAACTATTCCTGGTGCTCGGGTTGTGGAGATGACCAAGGCTGCTGCTGGCAAGAAGCCACGTGTTACCGGTGGAGCTTTGAAGGGCAAGAAGGACACAAAAACTGGTGGTGACCGCATCATGCCCGGATTCATGGTAAAGGCCGGATATTGTGAGCACTGCAGTGTAAAATATGAAATTTTTGGAGAGGTGAGTCTCATCGGCATTTTGATGGCTTCAATTCAGCTCATTGTACTTCAATGTTAGCACGTTGCCTCAAATATGCACAAAGATAAGACAAGCGATCCGGAAGTTTTCTCGGTGCTGGACCAGGTTCTCGCGAAGCTCACTCGTCCCCCAAAGGAGGTTTCACTGCACAGCACTTCGTCGATGACCATGAATGCATCGGATGACGATGGTCAGGAGAATGGGAACGACTGCCTCCGAGACGGAGACTCCTTTTGCGACGAAGTGACTTTTGGTATGGATGAAGGGGACGACTCGGATGGAGCCAAGGGAGAAGGCGAATCTGGGGAATCGGATGAGGTAACAGATGAAATCTGGGACGATGACGGGAGCGATGACGATATGGACGACTCTGACTCTACGGATAGCCACCATTCTGACCAAAATGGTGATGGCGGAAGTCCAGATGTCGAGGATACTTCCAATGCGATGGACATTGAACTAAGAAATACACCGCAAGAAAACTTAATGCTGGATCAGCGTAACGAGGACATAATGGCGATTCTTGGAGATTTAATTATTTCCAATGGAACCACCAGTGATGCTGGCAAGAAGCGTGAGCGAGAAGAAAACGCTGACGTGGTAGATGTCTCCAACGAAGACACTCGGAGTCCGAAGAAGCCTCGGGTTCAGCTCGACGATGCTGCGCAGCCGAATCACGTCGAAAACACCGAGAGAATTGATCCCCAAAAAAAAACCGAACAACTATTGGAGGATAGCAACGCCGCGCAGCTGTTTTTCGGCTCAGCTGATGAAGAACACTTGCACCGAAACGATCAGTTAGAGTTGGAGCGACCTTGTTCTGCGGAAGTTTTGCGGGATGCTGATCCAACTGTCGCTTGTGATTCTGCCTCGCAGTCAGTTTCCACAACGACGGGTGCCGATGCACGACTCCTGGACGGCATGATCAGACTCGACTATATCGCGAACAGTACATCCGCAGAACTTGTTCGTGAAGGCGACTCGCCAAGCGGTAGCATGGAAGTGGATGTTGAGGGACAAGCAGGGCCAGATGAAGAACGTCCAGCGCACATACCAGAGGACATGAAAGAAGAACTGACCACACCTAAAAAGTGGCATGCGATAGCCCGGAACTTGGACCCCGGAAGCTCGCCTGATCCCCTTGTTGCTCCATTGGAGGTAAGAAAGCTGATAATTGGATCGAGGTTCTTTCCAATGATGCTGAGCTTCCGTATTTTCTGCTCCCAGTCTGACAATAAATGTTCCAATCCCGAGCCTACTCGACGAATGGTTCTTTTGATACCCAAGCTTCCTCCCAGCGGAATCTTGGGAGAAGCTTCTAGTGCAGCTTTATCCCTCCCAGGACGTTCATATCTGAACTCACCGGATCCGCTCACTATGCCGCAGGAAACAGAGGATGTCCAGACACATTATGTTTCACCCAACTCATTCGAACCAAAACGCCCTATTGAAAGCGGTATCGAGCACCTACCTGTAGTCAGTGAAAGCAGTGGAGGTTGTTCTGAAGGAAAGGGGTTGGGTTACATGAACGACGATACCATCGCCAAGTTACCAGGACGCGCATATGGACTCCGCTCTACCTCCCGCCAGCACGAAACAAGTCATGTTAGTGTGCCAGGTGCGGTAGTAGCTGAACTGCCTCATCCATATGGGCAAGCGAGGGGAAAAGAACGTTCTGTTGGTAAAATTAACTTTGATCTGGGTCCGCACCGATCGTACGTCAAGTAAAATGTGTAGAACATTTGATTACTATTGATTGATAATTCATTGCAGATAAAACTTCAAATATGTGATCGGTTGCTTTGGTGGTTTCAAACTGTACCCACTCTCATCTTCGTTCCTTTTGAACAACAAAGCGCCTTTCATATATGCCTAAGATCAAAAAGGCGAGAACGAAGCCGCCTCCAGGTCAGTTCCCTGTTCGCTAGAGAAGCCCGCCTTACACCACAATCAACGATCCGGCTCTCCCTTTCCCCGATGGCGGGTTCGAATTATCTGTCGACAAAACCGGTGGCGGCACCTATGTTTATGATGTTTAGACGGATGGGAGGAAATAGAGCCAACTTTAACGGAACTCAATCAAAAGCTTCGAGAAGGTGAGTCCTCTTGGCGTCTCTCCGAACAAGAGCCGGGCTTAAATGACATTCCCGTGATGTGAAGCTGAGAATGAACCGCATGAGGGAAAACGAAAAGCGGAATCGCTATGGCCTATCTTTCGTGTACATCACCAGCGCTCTCGATATATTTACGAGCTTTACTACAAGAGGCACGTAATATCAAAGGAGCTTTATGACTACTGTGTAAACGAGCGGTATGCTGACGCGACGCTCATTGCCAAATGGAGAAAGGTATGTTGACGAAAATGTCTGCCGCAGGAAGGGTTGGGAGAAACCACCACCTGTCCCAAAGCTCTGGTGCTCTATTGTGGATTACCCTTGCAAGGTGCTGGAGTGTCTGCGGTGGTGTTGTTTCTGTGGCTGGCATTAATTTTAACGAAATGGACCTTTTGTTGCAGCCCGGATTCGAGCGGCTTTGTTGCCTCCAATGTATTCAAACACGAGACACCAATTTTGGTACGACGTGTGTGTGCCGAGTGCCGAAGGACAAGTTGGAGACGGGGAGAGTCGTCGAATGCAGACATTGTGAGTCAGGAAAGCACTGCTCATTATCCGTTTCTGAACTCATAATCTCTGTCTTCCCAAAAGGCGGTTGCAGAGGTTGCTCTGGGTGAACTCAACCATTGTAAAATATGCAAACGCCAGTTATCAAATTGCGAATACTACATAGATTTTTCAAAAACGACGCGATTATTGTACTCTGATAACACCAGCTGCCGCCAGCTTTCTGATGTTTGCAGCGACCTGGGGGTTCTTCATGTGACTGTAAAGAGGCAAGAGTGATCAGAGGGTGTCCAAAACAACCAATGACGCACAAGAAGTGCGAACTCACTCTTTGATAGCTGCAGGATCAGACTCCATCTGTCTCAAAATCTGCATCATAACTGGATCAGAGAGAAGCTTCTGAATTTCGGGGTCTTGCATTGCCCGCTTCATGACATCCTCTCGGCTCGAGTTCTGTGATTCATAGAGTGCTTGAGTCGTTTTTTGGTACTGAAGTCGAGGCGCGTTAAACTTATTCCCCATTTCAAAACACAAAGTTTAGGCCACTCACCTGTTGCTGAATTTCCACGGTGTGCTTTCCCTCGGGATCTTTCGCCTTTGCTTCGTCCAAAATTTCCATCGCTTTCAAGTAGTCCTTCTTGGCGTATTGGCACTGAGACTTCCTTATGTACCCCTTGACAAAGTTAGGGTCCAGCTTGAGCGTCTGCTCCACATCCCGCTCCGCCTCAGCAACAGCCAAAAGTTTCAGATAGCACGCAGCCCGATTCGAGTAGTTGCGTGGGTCCGTGTCGTCCCGTTTGATCGCTTCCGTGTACTCCTTGACCGCTTCGGGCCACTTACCCAGCTTGAACAGGTCGTTGCCCCGTTCTCGGGCTTCGTGGGACAGCTGCGGGTTGCGGTAGGCCTCCTTATCCCGCTGCTCCTTCAGCTTCTCACAGTCGCGGAGCCTGGTAAGTACGTCGGGGCTACGGTGTTCGGTCAGCGACTTTTGGTAGAATTTGATGGCATTGGGGAGGTCGTCAAGAGCACGGTAGGCGTTACCGATGCGTTCGTAAGCACTGCAGCCGAGAATTTCAATGAGCGTGTAGTGAGACAGCAAATGTGGGGCGACGAAGAGAGCTCACCGAGCGAACACCTTGAAGTCCACGCGTTCTTCACGACCCTTGTCAATAGCTTGTTCACAAACCTTGATAACCTCCTCGTAGCGCTTCAGCTCAAACAAAACAGCTTTTCATGTCATAGAACTGAGTAGGTTTGTTGGCAATGAAAACTTGTCAATGATAAACGTACCGGCCTTGTTGTTGAGGACCGCAACATTAGAATCGTCCAATTCAACCGCCTTCTCGTAGTGTCCAAGCGCAGTATCAAAGTCCTTCTTCTTGTACGCGGCATTTCCCAGGTCCTTCTCGGCATCACTGGCCTTCCTGTTGCGCTTCTTCCCGTCGACTTCCATCTCGTCTACTTCGGGCTCCGGCTCAGGTTCCGGCGCCTTCTTTGGCGCTGCCCTCTGCTTAGGTGGTTCCGGCTCGTCGGGAATTTCCTCAATCTTGGCGCCAACAGAGTCATGATCGTGGTCGTGCGAAGTGCCTGGTACGTGGTCGTGCCCGTGGCCGTTGGCTTCCCCAGCTGCAGCGGCCGCGCCCGGTGCGCCCGTGTTGAAGAGGGAGGGTCCGCCTCCACCCATGCCCTGCATAAACTCGTCTCCAGTTTGCATGCTGACGCCGAGAGCGACGCCGAGGGCTTGGAGGATTCGAGGGTCCTGCATATACCTTCGATGATATGGTGTGTAAATTTGTCCGGAGTTGTTGGAAAGGACAGATATGTCGTACTCACTCTGACATTTTGTTGGGGTGTCGTTGGATTTCTTGTAGCTTGGCCATGAAGTCGGGTTGAGAGAGGAACGCGCGGGTTTTTGGGTTGGCCGCGAGCTTGGGAATGATGTCGGGCCCGAACATGTTACCTGTTGACCGAATAGAATAGAATATACCAATCAAGAAGTTGCAGACAGACGACGGGGTAAACCCACCAAGACCACCGCTTCCAGAATCCATGGCATTTTCTAAATCCTCCCTCGCCTTGAGAAGCTGCTGGTTGGTGGGCTCGATCTCGAGACCCTTTTTGTAGACGGCGTCTGCCTCTCTCAAGCGGTTCAATCCAAACAGGGCAGCACCTTTGCGGGAATAGCCCTGTTGTAGTGACACGATCGCATGTCAGATTGTTGACGGGGTGGGACGTTGACCACTGAAGCTGATTTGAACGCATACCTTGGCCCAATCGGGTTTCAGCTCGACAGTTTTCTCACCATCTTCCAGGGCCTTGTTCCATTCCTTCAAACTGGCGAAACAAGCGGATCTGCAACATCACCAACGTAAATTTAGCCTCTCACCCTCGAATCCATGCTGCAGCTGGTATAATCTACGGGTACAGACCTGTTTGAGTAAAGGACGTGGTTCTTTGGGTCGACATTGATGGCGTCCGTGAAGAACTTGATTGCAGTCTGGAAGTCTCCCGATTGAAACGCCTTGTTTCCCTGCGCTTTAAGTTCGTCGGCACTCATGAGTAGATTGAGTAAGTTGGGGTAATGTGGACGATTGAAATGTCACCGAAGGGACTGGTGGAAAAGCACGGAAGGTTCGAGAAGTGAAGGAACCGTCTGACCACAGCCCCCAACCCAGATTTTACCTGACCTCATGTGTCTTACGGAAAGAATGTGAAACTATCATTTGGGATATTACAGACGTGACCGTAAAGAATTAGATGCACGAACTAAAGGTAGGAGGGGTGTGGGGGCCATTAAAGAAAGTGACAGCAACAACTGAGGAGGGTAAGGTGTTACCAATAGATTAGCTCTATTGCCCGTATCTCTCTAGTCATCCTCATAAAGGCCTTAGCATCGACTGAGCACTTGGTTGGAAACGATGGCCACAGACATCACAATACCCGACGCCGTTTCGTATGTCCAGCACTGCAAAATGCCGCTACTGCGACGACATCCATTCTCGCCACCCGATTGACTACCTGCAGCAAGCCTCTGCGGCCATCAAACCCGCTGTGACCCGGTTCCCCCCACACCCGCTCTCCTTCCTTTCCCGACTCACTCCCTCGCAATCCAATGACCTCAAAACCAGTCTTGCGGGCGCCGAAGCTGCGATCCGCGCCCAGCCCCCCGCGGACGGACTGCGCGGGGCGTTGAACTCGGTGTTCCGGGGAATCTTCCACCAGTCCAGGGCCGTCGGGGTCACGCCCGGGGAGCGGGAGATTTTCGGATGGTGCGCGCTGTTCTACCCGACGACGGACATGGAGGACGAGTTCCACTGGCCAGTTTGGGTGACGGAGACGGGCGAGGCAGGGTCGGCGAGTGAGGACCGGTTCACTCTGGAGGAGAAGGCGCTCCTATACGCCGCATCGCTGATTGCAGAATATTTTGGACGTGAGAAATGCGATATGTATTTGTGTTGTGGCTGGTCGCCGTGCTTACATAAATGTTGTTTATCCTTGCAGGTCACCCCGATATCGCAGACTTCACTTCGGAAGCTGCTCCCGAGGTGGAGAAGTCCATCTTTATGTTCAGCAAAAAGTTTTCATCCTCCTCTTCCTCTTCTTCTTCGTCCTCGTCAACGTCCAGCAAGGACTCCGAAGCTGCCGGGGAGGAATTTGTCGACGACCTCGGCGCCTCCGACATTCTCCCCACCTTTGGCGCCCAACTCATCTCCTTCCTGCTCGTCTCTCTCCCCCTGGTCGCCTCCCCAACCACGCGCGAGACTCTCATGGACATCCTCGACACAGTCCAGTCCCTCATCGTGGCCTCGCCCAGGCTAAGCTTCGTCGTATCCTTCGTCGCGGCCGTCAGAGCTAACAGGGACCGTTTAAACACCCTTATGCCCAACGTGCCCCTGCCCGATACCTCGGACGGAGTGGCCAAAAAGGCCCGCTTCTGGCACATGGTGGCTAACGCCGGGGAGGTGCTTGGTGTGGGCGTTGAGGACCAATTGGACGCATTCATGGCGAAAACCGTACAGGCTACGCGGTCGCTGGCGCAGCCGAGGGACTTGGCCGTGGTGGTGCCACTGTTAGTCAGGGTGTGGTGTTGTCGGATTCGAGGGGCGACGGGGAGTGCTGATCCGAAGCACATGGGGACAATCGTCGACGTATGCAACACAGTACTGTCCTTGTCTGGCCCCGCGGGCACCGTCAAAGTCCCTGCGGCCCTCGTGAACTCGATCCGATCTGCACTGACAGAACTCTCTGATGCGTGGGCGGTCGCCAAGGCCCGCTCCGAAGCCGCGGCGGCCAAGAAACCCACCATACCGGAAGCCGTGCTCGCCGGGGCGAAAAAGGCCGCTTGGCCCGCGCGGTTTGTGGGGAAGATGTTTGGGAGGAAGGAGCCGGAGAAGGAACGGTCAGAGGCCGTGGAGACACGAGTGGCCCAGTTGGCGGGGTCGCAGGCGGTGAAAAGCGATCCGGTGCTGGCGCCGGTCGCGAGAATTTTGAATCTGATGCCCCCTTTGGCGGTGCCAGTAGCACCGCAGGTTCATTCGGAGCCGTGTCAGTCGTGCCATACAGACAGTGGAACCCAAATCGTTGTACATGCGCACAAAGTGCGAAAACATCAGTGAGTATTGGTACTTCTTTCATGATGCGGATGGTGGACTGGGTTCAATGTCTCAAAACAACTCCTTTCAATTCCCACAGTTCCTTTGCCAGAAAACCGCTCCTCTCCACATCTCCTCACGATGTTCCCTACTTCTCGCACCCTAACCCCCTTGCTAACATCAATCCCTTTATCCAAACAAATGCCGACCCTGTTGCCGCAACATGGATCGCTCTACCCGGGCCTGGAAGGATCCCGTCGGACAAGTGGCTTCGCCAAGCGTTGCACCAACGAGGCGCTGAGCTGCAAGCGACGATGCAGTCCCGCAACGTCACATTTGAAGACGTGAGAGGGGAGGTGGACCTCCAGTACTTTACATCGGAGGAGGCGGAGCGGATTTCGGTTGACCAAATGATTGAGGAGAGCTACGCTCTGGTGCAGAAGGTGGTGGCAAATGCGGCGCGGAGGGCGGTGAACTAGTAATCTCCGGATTGTAATTTTACGAATGGTATTAGGTTGATACTGTCGTCACGAATTGATAAGGACTCGACGGTTTTAGGTGGATGTATTCATCTGTGGAATGCGGTCACCGTGTTCTGTGGCCATAGACGGCCTCAGTTCCCCTCAGAGCTCACACTCTCGTCTGCTGTTTTTCGCCCGCATCAACTCGACGTCGCAGCCTGCACTCGCCCCGCTCTGCGATCGCGCTCAGCCGAGTCTCCTGCGACGGATCCCTCGACGCAATGGACGTCTCTCGCCTACCTCCGCAACTCTTCGTCGACGCTCTGCCACCCTTCGACCCAGACCTGGCAGAGGGCCCTCCTCGCCTCGACAGCGCACCCGCCTATCCCGGAAGAGGTCCCTCGCCTTCCAACGGGGCCGCACTTGGTATCACTGCCAGGGCACCATCCGCCGCGGGCTCTGCTCATTCTCGAGGAGCGGAATGGAGACCGGACATGAACGACTACGGCTCGGTGCCCGCGATAGAGTACCGTGACATGGGCGGAAGGGTCCTGGAAGGTCGGAGGGTAGACGAGACTTCTGGAAACCCTTTCGCCGTTGTGGCAAACGGTGCCAACAGTGCCCCTTTTGTATCTGGCTATTCTTCGCTAGAGCCGCCGCATGGTGCGGCAGACCGTACTTCGTGGGCGGGAGCAAACGCTCCAAACCCTGCTCTTTCGGGCTATCCCTCTCTTGAGCGACCCAACGGGGCGGCAGACCGTACATCGTGGGGAGGATCAAATGCTCCAAACGGCACTTTCCAAGGGTATCCATCCCTCGGGCGGTCACAAGGTGGAGCCGACCGTCGCTCATTGACAGCATCAACACCTGCACACCTCGCTACACCAGAATACGCACCTCCTCCCCGAGCAGCACCCCCTGAAGCGGGCCCAGCCCGCGCTCCCGACTACCTTGCGCCCGCTCCTCCGCCTGGCGTCAAGGGCAAGGCTCCAGTCGCTGCAGGAAAGACCCGGGTTGACCCACCACCCGGAGGCACGGTGAGCCACGTTGCACCATCTGCCCCTCTTCCACACTTGACCCACAGACGAAACCCACACCGCAGCTCCCCTCCCCGCCCTACTCGCGCGCCCCCACAGACCTCGTCGACCTCATCACCTCCGCCCCCGCGCTGCTCTCCAAACCCATGGCCCCCCTGCCGCGAATCAACTGGGGCCTGTTCTCCCCCGCGCTGGAGTACGTCCCCACGGTGCACGACGACCAGGGCGTCAAGCGCTACGTCGCGCGGTACGACCACGAGCCCGAGTGCAAGGAGGAGTTGGCGTTTCGCAACGGGCAGCAGCTGGATGTCGTGGACGGTGTCGATGCGGGAGAGGGATGGGTGAGTTTTAAGAATGAGGGGGTGGATGCGTCGGCATAGGGTTGAAAGACGAACAAGGAGAGAACCACTGTCTGGATGAAGGGGTAGGGTGGGTGGAGTGCGGTTGAAAGGAACAACGTCCCAACCAAACCCCTGGGTCCATCCAAACGCTATCTAACACTTCCCGAATCCTCGGCAAGGTCATCGCTACGAACGTGCAAACGCGCCAAATCGGGATCGCGCCAATGGCCAAGCTGCACAACAAGGGCCTCGTACCAAGGCGCCACGCGTCGTCGGCGGGGTACGGACCCGTCCAGGGGGTGATCTATGCGTGAGTTTTGCTTGGGGTGGGGCAGGGCGTGTGTATTTGTATGGAGGGGTGGGGGGAACACGATGGTGGACCTGGTGCCCAGTGTTGTCACATGAGCTAAAGTTGGGGGACGGTCAAGAGCGTATCGTTCACCACGACGTTTTTTGACTCATACTCCTCGCACTCCACCACAGGCCGAACTCACCGTTTACGCGTGGATATGGTGGGTGGGGCTAGACGGATGAATCGAGGATTTCGCTAATCGTTTAGTTAGATACAATAGTACTTACATTCCAAAATATAAACTGGCGGTCATGTTGCAATTGTTCCCGGGGTAATCGCAGGCGTCAACACGAGCGAGATTTGGTTGGCGTATTGACAAGGGTGCATAATTGACATATACATAAATAATGTCCACGCGTACACTATACCGCGGAAAGGTGCTTCCACTCGATAACATCAACTCGCGCCTCAGACTTCTCACCCCGCCCACCACCCAACCTCGCACATCACTGGCACGTGGTCCGACGGATATACGTCGTTGGGGATACCCCCGCGTACGGTCTCCACGGGAGGGAGTTCCAACAAGCCCGTCACCGACACCACTGCTTCACGTGTGGGCTCTCCTTCCTCATTGCCCTCGCTCTCACCCTCGCCGGGGTCTTGCGCCGAACACCCTTCGTCGCCTTCCCGCCACATCCCACGCTCCCCCGCGTACCCCACGAAAACGTAGTCGAGTGTCCCGCTCCATCCAGCGTAAGTCGTCCATGGCGGTTCCCCGTCCCACCCCGCTGAGGGATCGCGGTCCCATTTGGGGTCCCTGTTGCCCCTTCCGAAAAGGGCTGTGTACCGAGAATGGGTGGAAACCAGTCTCGGCATTCCGGGCCGGCGAAGGCGCTGTAGAATGTATGTCACTGGGTGGGGGTTAGGTGCGCGGGTGACGGGGGAGTTGGGTTGCGCTGAGGCTGGTGTGTCGTCCTCGGTAGGAGACGTCGAACCACCCGCCCGGGTCTCGCCAGCAAGCGAGTCCTTTGAAACGGACGTCTCGTTTCCATTTTCGTCATCCCCGCCGACTTTTTCTTTGCCTCCCCCGAATCCCGTGGCTCCGTAGCCTGTCCAAGCTTCTTCCACGGGCTGCAATCTGGAAATGAGCTCGGGAGTGATTGGTCTTCCCGTCAGCACCGCATAAAGTGAGTCCGTAGGTAGTGTATTGAAGTCTTTTGTGGATGTTCGAGTCAAGATCGAGGTGAGCCAAAGTAAGGGACAACATTTGCGCTACATTTGGGAAGTCCCACCTCCGCACATTAACACAGGCCAACCCCCCCGTCCCAACTCAGGCCAATTCCTGACCGCTTCGAGTCTCGCTTTTCTCGCCTCCTCGCATAGCACCCAACCCTGCCTCAGCCTTTCGTATATCGCCTGCGGGCGCCAAAAGAGGTGCGAGTTTGTGACGATGAGACCGACTTCGTTGGGTTGTGAGGATGACGTCGAAGATGGTGGAAGCGAGAGGGCAAGAAATGCAATCTGTGCGACATTTCCAGTGCGAGGAGTGAGTGGTGTGGGAGAAGCGAGGGGGTGGTTGTCGAGGGGGATGGCGCGATGTTGGAGGAGGCGGAATCTGCAGTATTGAGTGGACACCATAAGTTAACTGGAACGAATTGCCGAGTGAATGACCCACACAGCCGGCACATGTCGAGTCTTGTTCCTCTTTGCAATTCTCGTTCGATGCTGGGTCAAACATGATCACCTACCTCTCCTTCCGCCAGGCCACCACCACGCCGTGCCCAGTTCCCTCAGCATCCATTCTGCTTCCCCTTATGCTCTCTTTCTCCGCGCGCTCGCATTCGTACCCCAGGCGCGTGAGGTCGGTCGACAGGGAGGCGAATCGGTCAGATTCTTGTAGGCAGAGGATCGAAGGTTGAAGATGCGATAGGTGGGCGAGAAGAGAGGTATGGCGGTGTTTGACCTGGGGGAGAAGCGGGCAAGGGGTGAGGGAAGCTCAAAATACGCCAAGTAGTGGACTTCGACCAAGTCCTCCAAAAAAGTTGAAGAGGAGTTTGCCCGATCAGATCCTAAAAGTACCACCGAAGGTGTGCTTTCACGTGACACTTAGCACGCAATAAACTCAGAACCGAATCGGAAAGAATCAGTCCTGCCCCGCCACTCCGACCAACGTCCACAACAGCGTCTCCTTTTAGCTTTAGCGAGTTAAAAATCTCACTTTGAGAGCTTCCCTAGAAGCCCAGGGATAGAAGTCTCTGCGAACGAGACATTGGGCGAGCACATTATACGACGCAACGGTGAATTTCGTGCTGGGTGGTGATAGCTCATGTGAATCTGAGCGATCAAGCAATGGAATAGGGGGCGGAAGCGGTTGCAAAGGTCCAAAAGGAGGTAAGGGGAGCAAACGCCGAGGGATTGGAGGTGGTGGTGGTGGAGTTTGCGGGTATACTGGGCGTGGCACCGCATCGGATGAAGACTGGCGTTGTATGGTTGACTGAGAGTTCTTTGGCGTCTTAGGTGCCTTCCTAGGTTTGTCATTCTGCGGAGCACTTGCCACCGAGTTTGCAACGATTTGGGGGGAGGGACGAGCAGCAGTGGAGGAGTCGCGATTACTATTGAGCCTGGGCTGAGCGACAGCAGCGACAACGGATGTTGCTCGCAGGGATGAGAGGGCAGGGAAAGCGTCGAGCGATAAGAGAGGAACTGGTGGGGATGACATTTTGAAGCTCCGGCCTGGCAACGGAGCAGACTCCCCAGTAGACAGAGTGTCGTTTCTCTGTTTTACAGGCATTTGGATCCGGTTCAGAATTTGAGCAGACATGCAAATCAAATGTTAGTCTCCCTGGACAAAAAGTGTTTCAATTTCGCCATCTATCTCACCGTGGCGTTCCTTTACCAGATTTTGATCGAGAGAAAAGTCCGTTAGCGGCCCCGATTCTTTTCCAGAACTGCGAATCAGAATCGTACGAATATTATGTGAAATGTGAATGGGGCTAAGATACTCAGGTCAACCTTGCCCTCTGCACATTCTTGAACTCTTGAAACCGAGCTTGGAACACGCTAGGGACGTCAGAGAGAACGTGTGAGAAAACCGAAAGAATTTTGAACACGTGGTGGGTTTTCAAGCGCGCTAGAAGAGTTGCGGCATCGAGCGCATCAAAGAAGACAATGTGGAGTCGTCGAGGGAATAGGCGGACAATGGAATGTCAAACGGAAACGCCCACCTTCCCCGTGTCAAAGCCGGGTGATTGAGCAACCAACAGTCGGGGTTTTATCGAATGCCTCGCAACCACCGTTTCAAGCAGCCTGATTGGCATGAGAATTCGGATACGAATCCTCTTCTCGTCTCTCGAGCGTTCGTGCTCTCGGAATCGGAAAGGAGAGTGAAGCTCTGGAATAGCATTTCGGACGTGAGCGAACATGGTTGTTGAGCATTTGAGTTACAACGAACATACTGCACCCGCTGTTGTTTTTCGGGCTTTTCTTGCCGCCTCTTGACACATCAAATGATCTGTCTGTCTTTCTTTCTTGCCTGTATAGACCCCGTCCTCTTCACCCTCCTTCCCCATGGCCTCCATTTCGATCCGCGGTGCGGCCAACGCCGCCACCAATGGCTCCGCTGAGACGCACGCTGCAGAGAACGGTGACCAACATGCCGACGAAATTATGGCCGACACGGAGAATCCTCCGGCGGACGCTCCCGCTGGAGACGCGGCTGCGGCTGCCGGTCCAAATCAGGATACTGCAAAGGACAAAATCTATCTGGGACCGCAGGCTCCTCCGGTGGTGGGGAAATCGAGGGGAAAGCCCACGGATAGGGAAAAGGTGAGAGCGGTCGTGCCACCCCAGGAACGAATGCTTCCCCACTCCAAACCCGTGAGCGTGTTGGATCATTGATTTGCCGTATCCCCGCGAAAAGCGTCACGGTCTACGGTCTTTTTGGCAAGCTTTGGGTTTTATGTCTTCTAATCGCGGGCCTTTTGCTCACCCAGGTTTGCCCCCACCTCATCCGGGTCTTTGTGCGCGAGGGTGGGTTCCCGAGCCTCCAGGACCTCGACGAAGGGAAAGATCCGGAAAAGGAGATCAGGCTGTACTCATGGTGAGTTGTGGAACTGGAGCGGTGGTGGTTTTCAAAGGAAAAGCTTCGATTGGGAGCCCATCTCGAATCTGACGTGTCTGAACCGGAACTCTGGAACTCTGAGACGCACACCGACGTCAGAATCTTGTTGAATCTTGTAAAGCGCTCGTTGACCAATGTTATCCGCTTGCTCGCCCACCTTTCCACAGGCCCGATGCAACCCTCCGAGAGATCACTTCCTTGCTGACCCTGCAACACCCGCCCGCGGCTCCTCGTTCAACCCAGGTCCGCTACCGGGTCGCTTACTACGAGTCCCGCGACGACCGTCACGCCGTGTTGGACGCCGGCGTGGTGGCCAACTGGCGAAAGGGTCCTGATGACGACAAGACACTCGACAGCGCAGGTTGGAGACAGGGAGACAAGCTCCTGGTCGCCTTGGGGGAGAGGCATGCCGCAGGAACCGGACCGGCGCAGCCCCTCGAGAGGGAGCCACCAATGGGAGGAGGGAGAGGAAACTACTTTGGACCTCCGAGGGGAGGGTTCGATGGAGGGTTCAGGGGCCGTGGAGGAGGAGACAGGTTCCACCCGTACGGCAGGCCGGCTGGTCCAGGCCGTGGAGGATTTGGACCGGGAGGTGGCAGAGGTGGGGGGTGGGGTGGGGGTGGAGGCGGCGGGAATCGATTTGGAGCAGGGAACGACCCATCGGATAGAGAGTGGCCAGGCGAGCGAGAGCGACGGGGTGGTGGCGGCGGTGGTGGTGGTGGGGAGGACACGGGGGCAAGGGGACGTGGCCCATCCGGCGGCATGGCGATGGATCGCGGACGTGGTGGGGATGGAGGCGGAGGCCGTGGGTGGGAAGGAGGTCGTGAGGGGGGAAGAGATTGGGGAAGGAGAGACGAGCGTGGAGGGGGCGCGGCGAGGGGAAGGGATGAGCGTGACCGGCGATATTAGTTGAGTGTGAGGAAGGTGATGCGGAGGTTCTCCAGCGTGGTGCGATTCAGAAAAGCGCAACTTCAAATGCAATAATAAAGCGATTCGCCCTTATTATCCCTCACTTTTGTGACTGTAGTTAGCTGTTCCGCTTGGTTGAACTTGAAAATGGACCGACTGAAATTCATTTGCTCGTGAGCAAGTGAATGAATTCGTAGGTCACATGCATATGTCTCATATTCTGATAGTCTGATCTAGTAACTTCATGATGTAATATGACCTCAGCATCTCACTTCTCTTACATGATATTATTCAACGTCGGAGAATACGTGGTGAGAGTAAACGTGATCTTTGTCTCAGAGCAAGCGTATAGCATCCAAGAGAGGACTTCGGTTGGGCGATTCTTCAATTTTAGGAGCTTACGATAATGGTGTGAATACGTTGGTTGTGCGCGCGGTCGGAACGATGACACCATCATTGGCTTGTTTGTGTGACCGCAGGGAAACAGCTGAGCTCGATACTCAGACGGCAGCTTCGAAATGCAATGGATGTGTGAAGCAGTCCACTTTGATAAGAGCATATTCGGTTTATGCCCAACGTTGTGGGTTTCCGTTGTGGGACAGGACCTCACCCTTTTCCACGCAAGGGTTGTGTAGGATTGCGCTGAGTCAAATTTGTGGTCCCAAAGTGGTTTTTGCTCATTTTTGCTCTCGTTTTTCTCCAACAACGTCCAAAAGGGATGGCGAACCATCTTGGTATCCTAAAATACCTGGGGAGAGTGACCTTCATAAGCTTATGTTTTTTTGTCGCACATCCACGCAGTCCGCGCTCCCCAAAGGAAGAACCCCGTGTGGCAGTGTTAGTGCAGAATGCGACACAGTCTGGTCCTCATGACGTCGACTCTAGCAGCAGCCCTCTTTGGGGGGTTGGCTCGCTCTGCTCTCATTTCTGTGGATCTCTCATTGGGTACCATCTCTTTGGACCTGCCTTTGAATCTCAAAGGTCTTCTCTGCTTGTTGGAAAACCCTGGGAGTACGCAGCCCAAAGGTCAAGGTGGTTCTGAAGCCGGAGGTAGCACATCTACTGGCGCAGGAGCACCACAGAGTGCGGGCAATGCTGTAAACGTTTGTGTGAGTTTTGGTGGATATTAAATCATGTGAACAGACTGTATTCAATTGTTGCCATTACGCACTGTAGGCTATGAAAGAATGCACAGATGGAGCAGCTGCCATTCTTGTGTCCCTCAACAAGTTGGTAGGTCCCTGTGACAACTTCTTCCAATTTGCTTGTGGGGGTTGGTTGCAGGTTAGCAAACCCATTTCACCTCCAAGGTCCGTTGGCTCCAATCACACACGTCATACAGGCCAATCCCATACAATATCACAGTATCTTGCCCAACAATCATCTCTGATTGCACAAAGCTGCTGGCCCCAATGCCAAGCTGAGCAAGAAGACAATGAACAGATTGCTCTCTTCCCTTACCTGAATTCTTCTTGCCACTTCAGACTGGCACCACCTCTAAAAAGGATGAGGAGGAACATTTTCTGGCTGACTCAATTGCCAGGTGAACAACAACCTGGAGGACCCAGATGTCAGTGCAGCTGTAAGGACAAATGTCAGTGCAGTACTGGGACCATTAGAAAATTGGGACAATGATAGCAATTACAATGATGCAAGTGAAGAGGTGATGCTGAGGACATGGGTGAAGAGGCAGATGGTGCTGACAGTTCATCATTTCATTGGCTGGCTTGACCGCATGTGGTCCAGGAACCAGATGACTGCAAACAAGCAGAACCTTTGTGGATGATAGACAAAGAATTATATTGATTTGGGTGATATTGACAGGCTGTCCAAGCTGCAAGACAACTGGCTGCATCCTCTGATCAAGGTTAAGGGGCCATATGGCATGCCAAAGAGATCTTTTGACAAATGCCTTTAACATGGCTCCCTTGGGAAAGCACTCAAGCTCATTGCTGCCATGGTGCAAGAGGAAGGAAGGGTTGAAACAGCTCCAGTGAGGTCCTTGTACCCCAGCCAAATGTCTATTCTTTCTTTGTTTGTCAAGAACACAGGAAGAGACTTTGTGTACACCATGTGTGATGTTCTTGTTAGGATACAATTGTTAACAATCACCAAGGATAAATCTGCTAGGTTTCAGTTTGGAGATGGTGTCTCTAGGACTATCCTGCCAGCAGGCACATACAAGACTGTTGATTGTGTTGTCTGCTGCCATATACTTGACTTAGTCAACATTTGGAAGCAGAGGGTCACATCAAGCAAGATCTCATTGGAAACAACTGATCCATTGAACCTTTCCATGGATGGTGGAGGAGTTCCCACTTGGGATTTTGTCAAGCTGAGGACAGCAGAGTACATTGAAGTGCAACACCAATGGAAAATAGACTGCAAGTCCAAGGATAGGATACCACCAAAAATTGGAGTTCCCAGATTCAGGTTTCCTGGTTGGGAGAGTGCCACTGATGTCACACTGACATCCACTAAAGTGGAATATATAGAGTAGTATGAGTATTGGGTATCAGCTGCTGTGCCACTACTGTGGCCATGGGTTTAGATGTGCACACCTGCAGGACGTGCCCTAAGTTTGGCATTACGTTCCTGCAGGTGAGTTCCATGCACATTACAACTTGTTATGTATATTTGATCACACATACATGCTCCTGCAGATTACAGGCACATGCAGCTCACCTAGGTTGTGTAGCAACTGAACATTGTTCTCTTGTTTTTCCCCTTTAGATGCCAGACCCTGCATGAATTCTTCACAAGACTGGCATGCTAAACACTTCCTTGGACCCCTTTCATTGGATTCTTTCACTGGATCTTTGCACCAGGTCTTTGGTGCTTTGTGGATGAGCATTGGACCCAAAAACAACACCTCTACCCCAGATTTTTCTTTGAGACAGATGTTCATGGTGCCTGCATTCTCTTCTTTAACCTTGATTCCAGCACTGCTTGAAAGGCTGGTTCAGTTGCAGCAACTGGTTATTAATCAGATCCCATGGAAGGAACTGGTAGGTTTTGAGAGAGTCTTCTTGCTGTGAGTCTGTGCAAGGAATGGCAACAATTGTGGGTATGGAATCCTGCAATGTCATCTAATGCAAGTTTGTGCAAACTTTCTAGATGCATCCTAGCAATGTCAAATTTTATAAGTGCTTCATGGTGGCTGATCAAGCACAGGTAGCACATGGGCAAGACAACCCTATGGATGTAGCTGTCCCCTCTGTAGCAGCTGACAGAGGTCATTGTGGGTATCCTCTCTCCTTTTCTGCAGTGTTTCATGTTTTCTGTGCTCACTTGTTGACACTGAGAAAACCTTGCTTCTATGGTTTATTATTCCTTCATAGCTACACCCAGCACATCTCTGCATGTTGGACCAGAGTGCCCAATGCCTGACCAGTGAGAAGGCATAACGTCTTTGGATATGGTGACATGCAAGATCAAATTTGGACCTGGAACTTCTGGCACCCGGATTGCATATGAGGGCCACCAGGACATCTATGGCAAGGGTGTCTGCTACCTCAACAAGATACTGGGATGGGCCAATGTGAGAAGTAGATGCAGCCCAATTAATTATGTTGGGCCACCACATCATATCCATTGATCTTGGTGAGTCTTGTTCCATCTCTTATTCTTGGCCATCTTCCTGCTAACATTAAGCTAACCCAATAGTGTCTCACTTGCCATCCTCTGATTCTGCACTCTAAGAGAGAGAGATTTTATCTGCAGCATGTGCTCCACTGTCCACATCAACACTGACAGAAAGTTCCAAATTTATTCAATCCCATTTTGGATTTATGGTGGGGGCAAGGATGCAGGAACTGGCCAGAGCACTTGGATGAAGGGGGTAACAGAGGAACTGCAGAGCATGCACAAGGAGCACTTTGCAATGCTCTTGCAGAATAGCTTGCAAGCAATGAATCCAGAGGAATACACTGTCAACACTGCAGTATGTAAAGATTCATTCAATGCCATTGTTGTTGATCACTGTTCCAAACACCACCTGTGGCTCTGCAAGAGAAAGTTTCACCAGCTCCAGTGGTTCACAATGTCAGTAGTGAACAAAATGTTGGCCATGGATGATGCAGCTCATGTTGAGGATGTGGCAGAGCGGTTTGAAGTGGAAGAGCATGCAAAGAACCTGCTGCAGTGCACCCTTTCAAAGAGTGTGAAGGGGTATCTGTGCAAACACCCTGTTGTTGGTGCCCTGATAATCACTATTGGGAAGCCAACCTTCTGAACATGTGCAAGGGCTGGTTGCATTGTGAAATGGTCCAGATTCTTGATTGGTTCTTCTATGTAACTGTGACAGACAAGTATAACTCTTTGAAGGTGAGCATTACTGGTTTGGAAGGTGAGACTTGATGGGCATGTGGGGTATGGTCAGTTGTCCAACAGGGCAAGTTGGAACTTGGAAGCAATCCACCAGCTTTGGGCAGCTCTGACCCTATGGCAACACAACATGAGCACAGCTGACAATGTCTTTTATTTTACAGAACTGCCCCCATTGCATGGGAGAGTTGACACCAATCAAGGATGACATTCATCACAAACTCTGCAAGAACTGCCACCACACACCTCAGACCCCAGATCCCACCAGCAGCCATGGCAGCCAGGTGAGTGACATTGTGTGACAGAATGACAAGAGGTTAACTCACTGTACCAACATCACCACTCACTAGACCCAGATGACACCAACCCTTGCCAACCTTCCACTCAAACTCAATAAAGATTCAAGCACTGCGCTAATCTTTGCAATGAAGCTTTTGACTGTTGTGGCCACTGGACAGTTGCCCAGACAGTTAATGCAACCAGACTCTGTGAAATCCAGTCTGAGTAGCCACTTGTCCCAAGGAAACATAACAAGCTGCACAACACAAGTGGCAATTAATTCTGAAGGTAAGAAGTCATTGCATGATGGGGTGGCATTGAAGTGGTAGTGAAGGAGTAACTGTTTTTATAGGAAGGGTACTAACTTGGATGTTTTTTTCTTTTTTTTTCCGGAAACATGTCAATAACCTTTTTCTTCTTTTTTGAACTGACCATACAAGTCATGGAAGGACGACTCAGTTGCTGCAACTCGGCCCTTCCTGGGCTTGAGAGTTTCACACCAGAGCAACTGTTCTTTGTGAGCTACGCGCAGATATGGTGTGGTGCAATCAGGCCGGGCATTCAGCCTCTGTGGCTGAACGATGACCCACACCCACTGTACGATCAACGTGTGATGGGTACTTCAGCAAATGCGCCGGCCTTCAAGGAAGCTTTCCAGTGCAAAGCGCAGTCACCCGTTTGCTCGTTGTGGTGATTATGTCACGACTGCAGCATTATATGTATTTATCGCATCAGCTTGTAACGTTCATGCAGAGCATGACGTATTGGAATCATATAAGTTTGGATATTCTCGCGATACAGTTAGCCCCTGATTTCTGATGCTTCGCGACCTTAAACACAGACCCGACCGACAGCGATATTCTCACGGCACGGCCACCGTCCATCGCTGAAAGTTTGGGTTGTTGCACTGCAAATTTTATTCAACAATGGAGAAGTGAAAGGAAAAAAACTCTCGGCTCGTGGCCTTCCTCGCATCCAACCCAACTAGCAACGCAAAATCTTCAACGCCTCGTGCATTTGCGTGCAGTGGAAATTACTACGCCCCCTTCGCAAAAGAAAAGATCTATCGCATGTCGACCTTGGCCTCATCTCGCACACCCACGAATTCCGCAATGGACTCCGGCAGGGCCACCCTCTAAAACCCTCCTCCCAAACTCCTCGCCACGGACGTGGTAATGGACTCCAACACCCTGGGCAAGAACTGCGCCGCGCCCTCCGAGATCCCGTGGGCCGTGAACCTCACTTTGCCGCTCCCGGACCCTCTCTGCACGGCGGCGCCAATGATGCTCTCGAACGCCTTCTCCATTTTGCCGCACGACGAGTTGAGCCGGAAAAAGTGGTAGTCAATGTCAAGCGACACAAGGCGGCGCAGAAGCACGTCGGCCGAGGAGCCGGGACCTGTCGTCCTGCCGTCGCGGTTGGCGGGGTCTGGAATCGCTTGGTACCGGTCGGACCCGCCGACGCCGAGCGAGTTGAGCGCCGACCCGTGAGGGGGGGCGTCGGCGATGTGCTGCGGGTGGTGGGGTGGTGGGGAAAGGGTGGCATGATTAAAAAGGTGAACGCTTGAATAAGGGCAGACGTGGTGTGGCAGGCAGTGCGAGACGCGGGCGACCGATGACGATTTAACACCGCCATTCCTTTTCCGCCCTCTCCCTGTCTTAAACTCCCCCACTCCCCTCCCTCGATCCCAAAGGCACTTTAAACACCGCCAACGGTCCCATTATGCTTCCCTTCACTTTGCCCTCCCTTCGCCCTCCCTTCCCCTTCTCCCACACCGTCCCCTCTTCCTCCCACCAACAAAAATCCCGGACCTCCGCCACCCCCATCCCCCTCACAAACCGCATGCGCAAACTCACAATCAACACCCTGGTCCCAACTCTCCACCCCAACCCCGCCACCTTATCCACGCCCCCGAGGACATCCTCCGCGGTGTCTCCGCCCCCGGACGCCGTGATGGGTGCGATGAGGTCCCGGAGGGCTTCGGGCGTCGTGAAGTCGTGGATGATGAATTGGTCGGAGTCACCGAAGTCGCGGTAGCCTGGGGGGTGGGGTGGGGGTTGGGAAGGGAAAGGGTTAGTGATGGATGATGGGAAGAAACAAAGAACGAAAGACGGCGGTCTTTGGTGGTTTACCACGACTGGCACTGGCACTGGCACCCGGGCGGTGGTGTCGTCACCGTCTACAAGGACGGATTTATGCATCCACCAAAACCACTTCCACGGAACGATCGCCATCAATGCCCCACCCACACTTTTTTCTTCCGAATGCACCACCCCACACCTCAGCTCCCCCACTTCCCCCCCCCCACCCCCCTCTCCCTCCCTCTCCCCACCCCAACAACTCACCAACAAACGCAACCCTGATCGTCGCATCTGGGTACTTCTCCCTAAGCGCGCCGAGAATGGACGTGACTTTCTCCTTGGCGGCTGCGATCCAGGATGCCATTGAGCCCTGTGTGTGTGTGTGTGGGAGTTGCAGGTGGTAGCTGGAAGGTGAGATGATGCGTCGAAAAGGCATGATCCTCGCAGATCAAGCCATGGCTCGTTTCACGCGCATTCCCTGCTGCGCCGTCCCTTCACGAGGTTTCAATCACCGCTTCGCTTCGCGGCTTGCACATCGCCTACGGCAAACGACATTCCATGCTCTGCACTCCGTCCCTCGACAGCCTCGCAACTCCGGCCTTCGGCCTCGGTTTGCTTGGTCAACGCACCGTGATATCCATCAAGAAACAACAATCAATCGCGGTAGACCTCTTCTGCAACTCCTCCTTCCTCTTCTTGATCCCCTCATTGAGGGCAAGCAGCTCGCGGGTGCGTCTGATGGCGTCGAGGCCTGTTGAGACTCTTCCCGTCCCTGCTGCGGCACCAGCGGTGGTGGAAGTGAGTGTAGCACTGGACGAGACGGACGAGAGCGACGCCGAGTCTGGCACGGATCCGAGGGCGAGCGAGGACGAGGACGCGGATGAGCGGAAGCTTGGCGGGGGGTCTGACGCCGGGGGAACGGACGTGTATGCAGGTGGAGCGGTGTTGGGGACTGGCGCGAGTGGGGCCGCGAGTGGGACAAAGGGTGTTGATGGGTATGGCGGGAGTGGGGGAGCGTGCGTTGCCGTGGCGGGGGCAGTTGCAGTGGGGCCAGTAAATGGGGAGTGTGGAGATGCAGACGCAATGGATGCACGTTCCACAGCCGGAGCCAGCCCGAGAGGCAGAGCCGACGTCGGCGGTGGCATTGAGATTCTACAAATGCGGCACCGAAAGAAAGAGCGTCAGCGCGCGATCCCCCTCCCGAAAGCGGTGGCGCGACTCGCCCCAGTCTCGCCAGGGCATCTGTGTTGACCCTTGAGTACTGCTCCGTGAGCGCCCTGAGTCTGTGCTCCTGCTCTCGCGCCAGACGTGCGACTGCCTCTCTCTGGGCCGCAATCTCGCGCTGGAACCGCAGCCGCTCTTCGTCTGCCATCGGAGTGTGCGTGGATGTGTGTGTGGAGAGTGGGACAAGAGAGGAGCGACTGCGGCCACACCTCGCCCGGAGGCGGCGCGGCCACAGACTTAGACGGACTGAGAGCGGGGCGCGTGCACGCGGCGTAGCGGGGTTTGATCGTTTTTTTGGCGGTGGGGAAGCTGCGATCGGGGCGATGGCTGTTGGTGAGAGTGGGCGGGGGCGGTCGTTTGGCTGGGTGGCCCTTTTGCTCACCAGTGCCCCCCGCACTCCCACTCCCACTCTCACTCCCACTCCCACTCCCACTCTTACCCATCACCCACTCACCCCACACACCCCAACCCCCAGACGACGCACTCCGCACACTGCACCGCAAGGAACACCACCTCGCAGACAAACTCGCTCTCATCCGCAAAAACATCGCAACTCTCCAGTCCCACATTACCCACGCACGCAGCGCAGTCGCACAGGGCGCTCATGTCACGGCACATGCAACGTCACTCCACGCGGCGGCGCAGGCGGCAGCGCAGGGGATAGACAGGATACGCCATCGCAAAAAGGTCGTGCAGTGGGGACTGCAACAGTCGTCGTTGGGTCATGCCACGGCCACGATTGCCGATGATATACGTGCAACGGATGAGGGGACAAGGAGGTTGTTGGCGCTTCCGCCGCTCATGGATGCCGCACAGCAGGTGGGTGTCGAGCGCCGACCGGAGTGAGCAACGCCAGCGGAGGGAGGACCCGTCGAGCGAAGCGAGACCCGAGGCAATCTCTCCGCGGAGCGGCATCTTTTTTTGATTGATTACTCCTGGATCGCTGACACGCACGACACACGTATACTGACCTTGCTGCCGCATCAGGTCCTCCTCGCGCACCTCTCCCTCTCCAAATCCTCGCACCGGCGGGTCGTAGCGCGACTCGCCGAAGAAACCACCCTTCTCGCCTCTCTCCGCGAAGAACACGCCCGTGTCCTCACCTCGCTCGCCGCTCACGCCGCCGCCATGGAAACCGCGCGTGCTCGCACGGACACGCTCCGGGCCCACCTGCATGCGCGGCAGGAGGAGTTCGACGCCCTGCGCGCCCTGGTCGAACTCAAGCAGGCCGAGAAGGCCCTGTGCGTGTCGCAGATCGACATGGCCACCCTGGCGCTGCGCGAGCACCAGTTCAGGCTCGTCGAGGCTTCCGAGAGGTTCGAGGCGGATTTGGACAAGGCGTTTGCGTCGCGCGATAGGTGGCGAAACAGGATCGACTCGGCGGCGAGGCTGGTCGAGCGCCGCGCCATCATGACACGTGTCCAGGAAATCGGTGCCGACGTGGTCACCGAGGCCACGGAGCCCGAGTGGACGGACACCTACTCGTGGCCCGTCCACACCTCGCCTGTCACTCTCGTCGACTACACCGTCGACAGCGCCGCCGTCGCGCGGATCGCCATCGGCGACGGGGCCGTCTCTGCCGGTGCTGGTGCCCCCGCCCCCGCCGGCGGAGGCTCGTCCTCGGCGTGTACACTCGCAACTCTCCTCCTGCGCGACATCCCCATGACTCCCAAATCCTCTTCACCCACCGCCCCGACCACTTCTCTCCGCCGCATGACGCACCCGTTCGCAAAGGGCCTGTACCGGTCCGCGCACTACGCCTCGTTCCCCTCCCCCTTCTCCTCCTCCACCTCCACTTCCTCACGCAAAAAGTGCGTGGTGAAGCGGTTCCACCTCGAACGCGGCCGCGAGGAGGACCGCGAGGCCGCCGAGAAGGTCGTCCGCGCGACGGTGCTGGCGGACGTGTTTGCGAGGGCGTTTGGGAGGGCGTTGGGGGAGACTGCCAAGGGGGGGAAAGGGTGGCCGGTGAAGAAGAAAGTGGAGGTGGAGTATTTGGTGAGTGGCGGGGCGGCTGCGGGGGGTTGTGGTTGGGGTAAAGGGGGAAGTGGGTGGGATCGGACAATGAAAGAACTCGAGTGGGCAAACGGACTTTGTGGGCATATACCTGACCCTCCTTCCCTTCTACCATACTCTCGCCACCCCTTTTCCAACCCCCGCACACTCCACGACAGCACCCCTCGCTCGCGATCGACGGCGACCGCGTGTGGATGGTCGAGGACTTGCTGGACGCCTGGACAAAGTGGAGTAATAATGCGTGAGTTGTAGTTGATGGTGATGGGGTGTTGGGCTGGGTGGCTGGGTGGGGTGGGGCGGATGGGCGGGAAAGAGGGAAGAGAGTAAGCAGGGCACAAGTGGGAGGGTCCAGGGGGAAAGAGAGTAAGCAGGGCACAAGGGAAATAAGGACGTGTGCTCTGCTCCACGTCGTTCTCTTTCTTTGAGGGACTCTTTCCGGATGTTTCGTCCTGTTTCTCTTTTGTTTCTTTGTCGCGTCGACCGCCGTATCCAACCCACACTCACCCTCCACCCACCACCCTCCACCCTCCACTCGCCACCGGCCTCACACTCGACAGCGAAGTCACCCGCGACGACGAGTACGGCCGCCTGCTGAGCGCGTTCAGCCACTTCTCGTACGAGAAGTCGGGAAAGGTGCGACGGTTTTGGGCGTCTTGTCTTGTCGGAGCTTGAGCTCACACCACTTCCCCACAAACTCCCCTCCCCCATCGCCCTTCCACTTACCGGCACCACTCGATTCACCTCCACAATCACCCACCACCACCCACTCCCCCGACACACACACACACAGCGCCTCCTCATATCAGACAACCAAGGCTACTGCGACGAGTCCTCCGCGGGCGCGCTCAAGTTCCGCCTGACCGACCCAGCGGTGCACATCTTGAGCCCCGAGTTCGCGGAGCTGGTACGTTTATTGTGGTTTACAATCGTGGTTGTGCTGAGGCTCATACCGTGTACAACCCACTCCTCAACCGAACCCCTTCCTTCAATCCCCCCACTCCCACAAAACACACACAACAGGAACACGAACTCGACGCCAACAACGGACAAGAGGGCAAGCATGCCTTCCTGCGCAGCCACAAGTGCTCGGACTGGTGCCGCGGGCTGGGGCTGCCGCCCGTTTGATTGTTGGGGGGGGGGGGGGGGGGGGGAGTGGGGGCGAGGGAATGTGGGCTGGGGGTGGCACTCACGAGGAAGGAGGAACGGCGGTGGACGTTTTGTGTATATTTTAGTGGTCTACGTCATGGGAGTTATAATGATATGCTTGGGGGCAGAGCGTTCAACCCGTTGCATTGCTGTAGTTGCGTTTGAGCGCTGTTTGACATATTTTGAATGATGCAGAGTGTTTTTCCATGCCCAAGCAATAAAGGTGCACTTGTGGATTCATCTGAAAGGAAAAAACACCCGCTTGGTCGAGCTCCCACAACAATGATGGCAGTAGGTGCTGCCGTCTGCTACTCGTTCGTTGATGTCTCACCCAGTCGCTTTCACAAAGGCGGCACATATATGGTTTTTGAATTCAACTTGGTCAAAGATCAGGCGAGAAACGAAAATTTGAACTCAAAGGTTGATGTTTGTTTGATTTGCGAATACTACATGAACAAAGGTCCGTTACCTCCAAACTGTCTTCACAATGCCTCAAGGACCGAGCGTGTACTCCCAAACACGCGTAAACAATCGATTTTTCAAGTATTTGAGTGATTTCGTCGCGTCCTACCCCCACGAGGACAATCGGCACGCGCGAATGTGGTCGGAAGTTGCCGGGAGTGTGGACGATCTGGTTCAGTTGACGAGGGAGGAGAGCACCATCGATTTTCTATCTTCAAGTACCGTCAAGAAGTTTGTCCATAAAGATGTGCTTGCCAAGGAGGAGAAGGACCGGCGGGAAAAGCTCGAAGACAATGGCTATTACACAACGCACCCTGGATACTTTCAGAACGACCCCTCGACCGAAACACTACCGTATTTCACCGCGCTTTATACTGCATATGCTGCTGTGAAGGAGAACAGTGCGGATGTGGGCGACTGGGCCACCTGGCTCGAAACCATCAATGCGATTGGGACTTTAGAAGAAACACGCGACAGCAACGTCAAGCAGACGATCCGACAATTCAGACAGCTCAGCGCAAACTTCATGTCGAATAAGCTTCCGCCCCGCCGCACCCGAACGGCATCGCGTAGTCGACCTGTGAATGCCGATTTGTACATTCCGACTGGATTCGTCCCCAAGAGCCGAACCAAAAGCGCCCAAGAAGACGCTATTGTGATTGATAGTGATACAGAGAGTGAAGCGGGCTCCTCTTTGAACGGCGGGGCGGCCTGGTCGAACGATGTCGACGATTTCGACGAGGCACCACCGAATTTTGACGAAGAGTACAAACTCCGGTTAGACCGATGTTTCGGATTAAATGAGCAAGTTGCTATGAGGGCAGAGCTTTTGATATTCGAAATGAAGAGACAAGTGAGACTTCTTTAATGCTGTGAGGGTGTGTTCTGGCACCCAGTTGCACTAAGTCTCCCTTTTGCGTTTGGACAGTACACTCTAAACGCAATTGCCACTCTTCCATCAATGGCCGCCAGAATTGCCAAGTGTAACGAGGTTTTCCGTCCCTCCGACGTCTCTGCCGGGTTGTTTACACAGGAGCAGGCCGACGCCGATAATTTCTTCTTTCCGGAAAGGAACCCGAGGAACGCTTTGGCAGTTTTGATGACGGAGGATGCAGGTCCGCGTGGGAGACAAAGGTGAGCTATTCGTTCACATGACGTTATGGTTCTCTGCCAACGGAAAAGGATACAGCGAGAAAGTACGGAGATACAGTCTTCGACATCCTTTCCGTCGCTCCAGGGCACTTTTTATTTCTTATCTTCGCCAACAAGACCGCCTGTGGAGGGAACTCGGGTACATTCGGCGACATATGATCTCGAACGGACGGAAAACCCGATCAACGTACATGGACTTTCTGAAAGCGGCTCAAGGATCGGATTCCAACCGAAGTGAGAGAGAAAAGGCGCTTGTGCATGGCTTCGGCGAAACTGGGTTCGGTGGTTTCCCCAACTCGCCGATGGCGAGGTATGGACTTTACGAAGAGGGTGTGTTCGAAAGAATAGCAAAATGGGCTGCGTGGGAAAGGGAGGGCGGTGAGGACGATGAATAATATTCCTTTTGTGTGGATGACGCCCTGTGGCCATGAAAGCGCCTTTCGCTCGTCCGCTGACAGTCCACAGCGCCCCGCCTTCCCTTAGCTGTTTCCGATGTCGAGACCAGCTGATGGAGCAGTTCACGAAACGCCAAAACCTCCTGCACTTCCTTCTGCAGAAGATATTGCGACGAACCTACGGACCGGACCTTCGACGCACCCGGAGCTTTACACAAATGTGGGGACCCAACCTCCGAGCTTGGAATCACCTACGTTTCCCGTCGCAGCAGAGATCGCTTCTGCTCCCAGATCCGATCCTCATCGCGATCCTCATCGCGCGGAAATGCCAATCCCCCCGCGGACGTCTTCCAACAACCGGGACACAAACTTACCCTCCCTTCCACGACCCACACCGAATGGAGATGTTTTACCACAGCATTTCCCAACCTCGCTAGATGACACCACTCTTGGTCCGTCAAACCCCCCTCTTCCAACAAGCATCCCTCCCAATACATCCTCCAAGTCTTCACTTCCCTCCAGGGATCTTCCCGCCGACGCTCGATCAGTCCTTTCCGCTCTGAGTCGAGTGTCGCAGCTTGAGGAGCAATGCCGCGAGGCAGAAGCGGAATGCAACGAGTTGTGGTCCCAATTGGGTGCGCTTCAGCAGGAAGCGAACATGCAGCGGCGGTACGAAAGCCATGTTCGAAAGCTGGAATTGGAAGCGAACTATGCCATCGAGCAGTTGTCCCGGCACGTGAATGAACTTCACACTGGCCGGTGGACTGGTTTCGATGTCCGGCAGTACTTGCCCGACACAATTTCTGCTACGGGGGACACTGCCCTTGTCGCCGATTCTGTTGAAAGCATAGTGGGGAACTTTGCGACACTCTACAATCAGTACCTTGAAGCTAACAAAGGTCTGAACTTGCTCAAACTAAGGTTGGTGTTGTTGAGAAGAGCTCTTCGGTCTTTTCTCAAACATTGACACATCCCCTTCCTCATGAAACGCACTTTCAGAATCATGTCGCAACAGCAGTGGATTCGTGACGCCCGCACCCTTCTGGTCCAGACAGACGCAGCGACAGAGAAGGACGCTGATGCCGCACCGACCACTGCAGCTGAGCGTGGCGATCTTCAATCTCAGATTGAAAGCATGGAGCACTACCGCGAGAGCAAACAGACCCAACTCGCGGAGGATGAAGCTGAAATCAAGCGCGCTATCCAGGACAGGTCCCAGGTAGTTGGTGGAGGGTCTGCGATTATCGAGCTTCTGCAGGCTGAGCTGGATAAGGCAAAGGCAGACCAGGCGCTGGCGCAGCTCATGACTGATCAAGTTCAACTGGAGATGGAGAAAGTGGAGTTGCGATATGCGGAGCAGATCGCGGCGGTACGGGCAGAGACGGATAACATTAGGGAGGAATTGACAAAGTTGAATTGAACGAGATCTTGCTACCAACCGTTTTGGTGAAGTGCTCGCATAACTATAATGTTCGACTTCTAATCAAACGTCTCTTTCACTCAAGAGTATATGTAGTTGCGATTATAAATGATACAGCCCAGACATGTATGAATACTGGTGACGCTCTTGTCTAAAAGAATCTACAGCTTCGCTCCTATGGGAATTGATAAGGAACATTACTACCGAAGTCACACCAACGAGACAATATAAAACAAACTCACCGTCAAGGTTGCCGACCAGGAGTTTGGCACCGTACTCCTTAAGGACTTTGTCGGCGTTGTGGAAAGCGTCGAACTCCTTGGACACATCACGTCCAGCGACACGGAGGAGGATGGCCTTGCCACCAGGGTGCTCATCGGCGAATTTGGTCTGAAGCGATCATAACGGTGAGCATACGCCTGGGAGAAAACTCTCATCGCATTGGGTACTCACCACATCCTACATGATTGAGTGTCGTTTGGTGAAGGACAAACAATCAGCAACCAAACCTGAGGAAACCACTTCGGAACCAAGCCATCGATACTCCTCAAGCTGCGTTTCCGAGCCGACGACCAAACGTGTACAACCTAGCGACCGGAATCCGCCAGATTTTGCGGGCCTGATTCCACTTCCTTGCACCGATCGGTTCTCGGAACCTGGTCACGAGACAGACCCCAGATTCCTCCCGGGCGTCCTGGACACTCACGTAGACTTTGCCCTGGATGATGACCCACGCATCCTGCAAACGAAAACGGGGACGAGGTGAGAAACCAAGCGGGATCGAAAATGGCCGGAACTGAACCCGTCAGGGAAGCCGACGGCCCTCTCCGATTCCATCCGAGCGACGTCGTGCGCCCGTGTGCGGTGCTCACCTTGGGGGTGTTGTGCTTGGCAACGTCCTGAACGGTGGGCATGGTGTACTAGTGCAAAGTGGTGGGTTGACTTTCGGGAAGGACGGCGTGAATAAAAGCTGGCACGGCATAAATGACGGCTAAACAGGCAAATGTGGCGCAATGTAAATCAGGCAGGAGATAAACAATCAAGTAAAGTATGCTCTTTGTCATTTTTTAGGACTCTTCGAACTCGTGCGTCCCATCCCGCGCACCGCCCCATCGCTTTCTCTTTGTAATATCCTCGTTGGGGTCTTTGAACCGCTCCTCGAACCACACGTTTCCCCTCTCGTGGTAGCCCAGCTTCTCCCAGAACCTTTTCAACGGAGCACGGAGCAAGACGCGGGGGGGAGCGCGTGGGGGTTGAGTAAAACATCGCAGGACGTGCAAATTGCAAAACCGAGCGACGAAACACCCACCCGTCACGGTACTCCCTCGCGAACTCGATCCTCTGCAAGAACTTTGCGGACTTCCAGCCATACAAGTGCGGGATGATTATGCGCACAATGCCGTGTTCGGGCGGGATGGGCTGTGAGTTCCAAACCACAAAATCGCTCAACACACGATCCACACGTCCACACGTTCCCTCAAACCACAACGCAAAACACCCACCGCCCCGTCCAGCTCCCACACCAAATGCACCTCCTCCCGCTCAAGGTCCTCCCGAGGTGCGACCGTGACGTACCCGTCGCGGCCGGTTTGGACGAGCCATTGCCAGTCCGACTGAAAAAGGGGTGTTGAATTGGAGGTGGAAGGTGAACGGGCGAGGGAAGCTTACGGGTACGATCCCACGGGCGGTGAGGTGCTGCACGAGGGTTGAGAAGGGGAGGGCTTCATGCGGCGTTTTTGGGGAGGGTTCCGTGTCGTGCCAGAAGAACGGACCGACGTTCGCCAACATCAGAACCCCGCCGACCCCCACACGCCCCACCCCCCACCCGCCGCACCCACCTTTGGTCCACTTAACACTTAACGCACTCCACGTCGTCACGCAATGAAAGTCCGCCTCCAGCTGCACCACACCCAGTTGTTCAAGCTCCCTCACACCCACCGCGACCTCACCCGCCCCCGACGCGCACGTCAGGGACCACGACGCGAGGTCCAATGCGGGGCGGTGGCCCAGGTCGAGGACTTGGAAGGAACGCGAGTGGTGGTTGCCGGGAGGGATGCGGTCCTCGGTGGAGTGCTTCCGCGAGGAGGGTTTGCCGTCGAGGTGGTTCTTTTGGAGCGGATCGAAGCGCGGTGGTGGTGGTGGTGGGAATGAGCGTGGGGAAGAGGCGATGGTGAGTGCATTATGGCGCGATCGGTAGGTCGCGGTGTCGTGAGGAGAAGCCGTGGTGAACTCACCTGCAGCAAGCGCTGTTTCTTGCGGATCTCGTTCTGGGCTTTGGACGAGGACAGGTCGATGGCGGGGTCGGTTTGGACGGGGGCCATTGCGGGTTGTGCGGGATTGGAGGGAAATGAAAGTGGGAAGATGCCGAAGAAAAGCCGATGACCGGACCGGGAGCAAAAGGTATTTTCGTTGACAGGAAAAGTAGGAGCTGTACGAATGAAACAAGAGTGCATAAGATTGATATTTTTTCTTGGATAGAGCGTTACATTTGCAGGTCGAATGGAAGTACATAGCTCAAGTTAGAAGCGGCGGTAGTCATCAGAATCAAGACAACAAAGCAAAACCAGTCTATACAAGATTTACAACGCTTTTTACAATGGAACTGCGATGACCATTGCTCTGAGTGTGCAACTGTCCCGCTGCAGTCACAAAACGCACATCCAGTCTATACAAGATTTAAAACGCTTTTTACAATGGAACTCCACATGGCCATTGCCCTGATTGTGCAACTGTCCCGCTGCAGTCCCAAAACGAACAACCCGGTCACACAGCTATCCACAATTCGTTCAATTGGTCGCTGGGGCACAAAGCACCATCATTTCTGATAGTCTGAGAGCGCCATGTTCTCGTGACTAAACTTGCCCGCCGTCTTCCTGTACGCTACTTGAGAGCCGAACCCCGAACTTCCGGGTGTGAGCGGCTCGCCCTCGTCAGCACCAGCATCTCTTACGCTCGAAGTTGAAACCGCCAAGCTCCCGTCATCCGACCTGTCGCGCTTCCTCCGTCTGAGTCCCCTTGCGGACGATAGCGCGGGCACGAGAGTGGACCCGACCGAGAGTATGGACGAAATGGCCACGACGAGGGGCGAGATGGCTGGCGCCGCGGACGAGAACTTGCGCTTGTCATGCTCGCCCGGGTACGCGAGCGACACGCGCTTCTGCTTCTCGTATCCCGTGCGCTGGGGCAGCTCCCGTTCGGGACGGGACGCGTAGGCGTTGTACAACGTGTCGTCGTCCAGCACAGGCGAGTAGAGCTGCGAGGCGTCGACGTTGACGCGCGCGCCCCGCGGCAGGTCTGGTGGAGGCGCAATGCCTGTGAATATGGATGCGTAGGCTTTGGATGCGTCGGCGTCGTGGTTGGGTTGTGTGCGGATGGCGAGGGGGTGCAGGCGGTGGTGGTCTGCCTCTGTGGGTGCGTTGGGAGGGAGCGGGAGTGGGGATGTGTCAGTGTCGGTTGGAGTTGCAGCCGCGGATCTGAGGAGACGGGGATGCGTGGGAATGGTGGAGTCAGGCTTGAGCGGGGATGGCAGAGGGGGCATAGTCTGGAGTTCGAACTCGAGCTGCTGTGCTTGCGATTGCAGAGATCCACGCGATTTCTGTCTGTGCGCAGCAGCGGGACGGGATGCGGCGACGTCCATTGGGAGTTTAGTGTGCGAGCGATGAGAGGGGTGTGTCTGAGCGAGCTTGACCGAAGCACACTTGGCCACAGTCGACGGAGAAGCCGAACACCCGATTCACACAAAGGGAGCGACAATGGACAACAGCGCAGACGCAGTGGCGCACACGAGCAGCGCGGGAATCGGGACTGGCGAGGCGGCGGGAGGGGGAGTGGAGCGCGGGGCAGGGGGGGCAGCAGTGGAGAGTGGGCAGCACACCACACTCGAGGAGACGGCAGACACGACAGCCCAGGGCGAGGGGGCGCAGCACACAGTCGACGGCGGACCGCCTGCGAAGAAGAGAAAGACGGACGCAGACGAAGATCCCTCGGTGAGCTCAGTTTCCTTTCACAGCCAACCCACAATTTGTAGCGCATTTCTCTTCCAAAGACCAACGGCTCCAACCACACCACTGCGACGGAAAACGGAAACGGAAACGGAAACGGAACTGCCCCGATGGAAGTATCCTCGGCCGCAGAGCACCACGCCAGTGCCAGTCGCGGCAGCAGCAGCTCGGCACCTCTCCAATCCGAGCCCGCCACTGGCACGGCGGCAACCACACCCACGCCTTCCCGCCGCGGGGGCGGTGGCAAAGGCACGCGGGGGAAGAAAGCGCCCCGTACCCCGGTAACACCCAGTCGCTCGTCCTCGCGGGTGCAGAACCAAAAGACAGGCACCACCCTACCCGGCCTAGCCGACCCCACCATCCGTGTCGGTAAATCGGCAGGCGCGCTGATTGGGCAGTTTTTGGCAGCAGAGCAGGAGGAGAGGCTTGTCAAGGGCGTGATTGAGGTCAGGAGGGCTTTTGAGAAGGCGGCGTTGGCGGCCAGAGAGGCTCAGGCTCAGGCGGATGCCGAAGCGCAGGAGAAGGAGAAGGAGAAGGAGGAGCAGTTGGGGAATGGAGGAGTGGTGGAGGGAGACGCGTAGACGGAGAGAGACGCGGAGGCGGCCTGGAGTTGGAAGTGGAAGTGGAAGTGGAAGTGGATGTCGGTTGTGTCGGCTGTGTCGGTTGGGAAGGGCATCTTCTTTTGCATTGGGGGTTTCGTTCTTGGATCACTCGGATCATTTGGATCATGTGGAGCGTTGGGAGCGTTGGGACATGTCAAAATAGGACTTAGGAGATAATCATTGTCATAGAATACATGGCGCGTTTTTTGCTCTGCTGATGGGGGAAGTTTTGTGTGAAAGGGTGCAGAGACGTCGCGGGTGGAGGTCCACCTGTTGCGTTTGGGTTTTTGTGGAGCGGTGGGACGTGTGATTTGAGGACCAATAGCGTCGGGCGCGATTGCTAAAAATATATTGTCTTGCAGTACCTAAATCGTCATGCGAATATTATGTGAGCTAAGAATGTGAGGCCCCGAAAATTTGAGTTTCCCCAATGCGAAGACTTACCTTTCATTCAAATTGCGAAGAGCTGCCACAATCCTCTAACAACATGAACAGACGACAAGTCATCACCCTCACGTTCGGTGAACGCGCCGAGAACCACAAAGGCATGGAAATCATCGGCCAAGCCATTGCGGCCGGCCAGGGGTTCCAGCTCGCCGACCTCGTGGCGATCCAGGGGGACGTTCGTGCCCGCGGGGGTCAAACAGAGCTCCACACGCTGGACTCTGGTCACGAGAAGGCCTACGTGCTTGTCATCCGTGGCGGTGTAGACGTGTTCCTCCGTCCGCACGGTCAGACGCACGCGACGCTGTTTGATGAACAAAAGGCACTCACGTACGACAAAAAGGCACATATTTATGGTCGGGTGGTGAACAAACACGCGCGGTGGAACCTTTGCTTTGATGATGATGCCCGGGAGCCTGATTACGAACGGGGAAGGGGAAGAATCGTTGATTTCGATCAAGTTCCCGTACTAAAGTCGTTGAGAGAAGAAATAAGCCACCTAGGAGCAAAAACAAATGATTTGAAAGTAGAATCCAACTATTACTATGATGTGGAGAAGTGCGGGATTGGGTTTCATGGCGACAGTGAGCGCAGGAAAGTAATCGGCGTGCGACTGGGCACGGTCGGAACACCCCTTTTCTTCCAGTGGTACAAAAATGGAAGGCCTCTTGGGGGGTTTGTTGAAATTGCGCTGGCGCCAGGCGATATGTATTTCATGAGCGAAAAGGCGGTCGGTACGGATTGGAAAAAGAGATCCCACTACACACTGCGACATGCTGTCGGAAAGGAGTTTAATAAGCTCTCTTGATACTTTAAGTTATGTGTGGTAGAATAAGCGGACACGTTTTGTAGTCGCTAGACTTGATATGCTTTTCGTTTGTAACTGAAGAGTTTTATGAAAGTACAAATAGAGAGGAGAAATCCATTTTCGGCGAGTGGGGTTTTAATTCTCTTTGACAGCCGATGCAGATGGTGCCACATATGATGGGAGACAAGGGGCTCAAAAGCTTTTCGAGTATATGGTCAGTTTTCCTGTTGTAAAGTCAAAGACTTTCCTCGTTTGGAGGGGTCCTTCTTGGGGTTGATTAGGGCAACTGCGGCCGAGCGACAACAAACTACGGTGAATGGTAACGTTCTCACAGGCTAAAGCATGCTCTCAGTAGCAGAGCTCTTTCGGATAGTCAACGCCCAATTGAATCTCGATGGAGCGGAGCGGCATGCAATCGCTCCTGCTCAGAAAGATGACGAGCAGGACGAAGAGGACGAGAGCTTGTGGTACACAGCGATCCCACCAATCGTTGGCGGTACCCGCGAAACGAGTCCAGCGTGCACCGATCGACGAGTCCAGAGGAATGGTGGTCTGCACCCGCGCCATCTGTGAATTCTTCACGTCCCGGCAACTCCGATTCCCAAAACAACACGCCCTCGTCAAGCGGAACAGCTGCACCAACAAAAGCCAAACTCTCGGTGCTTCCCGAAGCTTGGGAGATGAAGGAATCGGACCTGGTTATCTTCTTCGAGCGTGACGCACTCGGAGAAGGAGGATATGGCGTCGTGCATCGACGTAAATGGCTGGGTGCCATCGAGGTTGCTGTGAAAGTTGTGAAGTTTCGGGATGTGTACAATCAAAAGATACGTGCAGTCGTCTCATATCCAAGATCTGGCTGTTTCGCTGACAACGTGGCCGTCTAGTCTTTTGAAGACGATGCAACCATGTGGTACAATATGACGTCTCCACACATACTAAATTTGTATAATATCATGCGCAAAGGTAACATGTTTGCCTTTGTCTCCCCCATCATGGTGAACGGGAGTGTGCCATAGTATTTACGGCAATTCCGGCCCAATAAGGAGTGCGTACGCCGGCGGGAAGTCTTGCACATGGTAAGTCCTCACATCAGTTCTTCTTTTGGGGCACTTTCAATACGCTTTGCCAGACAGTTGCAAGATATTTCATGCAGTATGGAACATCTTCATGCGCAGAGCTTCATCCATGCAAATTTGAAGCCAGACAACGCACTTGTGGACAAGAAAAAATTTGCTGTCTTGACAGACTTTGGATTGTCAATGCTCTTGGACATGTTAGACAAGAAAACAGCTGCGTATTGTATTGGCTCACCAGGGTACATGTCACCAGAGCAGTTATTCAGAGAAGGGCCTGGAAAGCTAGAGCATTGTGGTAGAACTGATACTCGATCAGCCTCCTAGGGTTATCCAAAGGGTAAGTAGCAGTGCGGGACTAGAGAGGATCGGACGGAGAGAGAGATGGTAGTATATGAGATAGATGTGTATTGGTCTAGCTAGATGAGGCTCCTGAACATATTAATAGTGGTGCCTGAAGCTACCTTTATGCCCCATCCTACCCAAGGCTTCAGTAGTTCCTACTAACCCCTTNAGTATGTTCAGACCATGTACACCCCGACATGCAAAACCCATTGGGAAAAAAGCATCATCGGTCAGACCGCAAACTCATACAGGCACGGTTTGACAGCCCTCATAGGAGAAACCCTTGGGGTAAAAACTCCCGTCACAAGTAGATCCTTTTNGGGACACCAATCTGTAAGAGTAAAGGTGGACCATAATAATAAAACGCGAAGTGGCTGAGAGAGGTCGCCCCTTCCTGTAAAGAGGTGTCCCCACCGAAACAGAATTAATTCCTGTCCCGGGCCACATGAGCACTTTTCCGAGACGCTTTGCGTTCTGAGGAAGTGACTGAAGGTCTCGGAGCACGAGGCTTTTTAACTTTCCCCGGAAAGTTCAGTCGCTCATACTCCTTGATCATAGCTTTACCTAGGCAAATGTCCATTCAGGATCATCATAGCCTCGAAACTTTACAAGGTACTGCGTGTTCTTGCCGTGACCACGTTTTGCCCAAATGTGTTCCATTTCGTATTGTGGTCTACCATCAGCATGTGAACCGATAGGGGAAACGAGGGCGTCTGGCATATCCTCGGCAGATCCCGCGGGAGACGACCAGTCCTCCTCAAGAGATGAAGCGGTCGCTGCCAGTGCAGTTTGTGCATCTGGTGGCGGAATGTACGCCGGCACCTTTCGAAGGCGAGTCACGTGAGCAAGAGCCAGTCAACCAGTGCGAACATGCACAAGACGGTAGGTGACAGGCGTAACTTGTTCCGTAACGGTGTAAGGGCCAGCCCAGTAGGAAGCAAACTTGGTACTGTCCCCTTTGCGATGAGCTTCCTTAACGTAAAGCATCACCGTACCGC